>VVHJ01064551.1:0-14391 GCA_015107715.1 Tylochromis polylepis
TCTTTTATTCAGGTGCAGAGGGCCTGACGTGGAGGAGACCGGGGTGCCTTGGTGGTGGGATCCTTTGAGTATCACACACCTGCGTTTTTAGCTCATTAGTGTGAGAGTGTGAGAGTGTGCTGCACTTGTGTATTGGTGAGTTTTCTTTTCTTTTTGAATTGTTTTTGTGTGTGGCATCCCTGTCCCCCTACTGGTAAGCCTCGCTCTGAATACTTTTTTAGAATATTCGTATACCGATATGTGTGCTTGTGCTTTTATATGCTGTTTAAATAATTATTAATAATAAATTGTCAATTTGTTTTATCATTGAACCACATCTCTGTATTGAGTATAATGAACCTAAGTGCCTTCTTGGTAATTAGTATTATCTTGATCCAGTATTCTCTGGGTGAAATTCCCAGGGTGGCGTTGTCTGTTAACTTGTGAAGAGTATTTATTCCATCCCCACCTCCTGCTGCCACACTACCATGACCTGGATGACTGAGAACCTTCACAGACAACATTAACATCAGTCCTTCATGATGCTTCAGTGTGAAAATTTTGAGTTTAAATAGAACGGCGCACCCTGGTGGCAAGGCAACCCTCCATGAAACAGGAAGTAGCTTTTGAGGGGCTTGGTAAGCTTGAAAAGTCATAAATTTTGGCACACAATCCTCTAATGTGAGAAAGACTTTCTTGTTATATGATCGTTTTCGTGAAATATTGCAAAATGGTGCAACAGCACCCCCTACAAAATTTCAAAAGACCAGCTCCTGCCCTACATTTCATCTATGAGTCTGAAATTTGGCAGGCTTATGTAAGATATCAAGATGTACAAAAAAGTCTCTTGGAGCAATGTTCCCCATCCAACAGGAAGTCAGCCAGTTTCAATTGAACATGTAATTTCGGCAACGTTTTTCACTGTTTTCAGGCCTCATGCTTTAATGAACTCCTCCTAGGGATTTCATCACATCGACATGATCTTTGGCAAATGGAATCTAAAGACCTTTATGATGGTAAATTGTGAAGCTTTTTACATTTTGTGAAACGGGGTGGTCATGGCGGCACGTGCAGTTTCAAACACTAGCCAAGAAACACTAAACTGCTGTCAGTCAAAGTTACAATGTCCGATCTCTCCCAAACTTCACAGGTATGATGAGAGTCAAGCTCAGAAAAGATTGATATGCCATTTGTCAGCAATGGTTAGAGCGCTGCCTAGTGGGAAGAGGAAATGCGAGGTAGATTATAATCATCATTGAACGAGATGAAATTTTAGCTCGTGGTTCTACGCATGAAATTCATCAGTGTGACATCAGATCGGACCTGCTGGGTGTAGGTGTTGGGTATGACTCGACGTGCCGGGGTGCGAGGGCACTCTCAACGCTGCTTGCAGCTTTAATTTTAAATTGTATTTTAAAAAAGATTTTGAAAATCTGTTTTGAAATTAGGTTTTTATTAATAGTTTAATTCTTTTTTGTGAACTCCATTTTCAATTTGAAGTATTTATTAATGGATTAATAATTCATTTTGAAAAATGTATTTATAAATAGTGTTTTTATTTTAAATTAAATTATTAAATAATAAATTGTTTAGTAATGTTTAAATGAATAAAATAAAATAATAATTTGTAAATGGATTTACAAATGCATATTTTCTTACACAATTCATTATTTAAGTACAGAAGTCTTAAGTCCTGGCCTATTCAACCATCATTAGAAAGAACCACCTGGAGGACAGAAGCAATATCAGGTTTTAAATGAGATGGAAGCATTACCAATTATGCCTCAAAATAAGGTGAAATTCTGCATTTCCATTTTACAGAAAACATTGACTTGTTTGGAGTCTGAATCTAGTTTGTATCATGGATCCTTTGTTGATCAACTTTTCTTATGCTGCAGCTTGCGTTCAATTAAGCTGATTATGAGAGTAAAAGCAACAAGTGTGTGTTTTTTGATGACTAGTTTGACATCAACAATTCACCTTTTGTCTTTTAAAAAAATCTTTTTACTTCACTCATAAACAGTGAAGCAGCTGGAGTCATGCACAGTGGGCAGAAAAAAAATTGTTAAAAAGAAAAATTAAAAAGGGACACTTTGTCTTTTTAGTAAATGTGTCCAACACACAGAAGTCCTCATCTCTCTAAAGTAGCTACTTTTTTTTTTTTCATAAGGGTTTCACCACTCACCAGCTGGGACCATTTTTCTCTCCCTATTGAGAGCATCTGTATCCCCAAGATTAAAGCTGATTGAATTTAGAAATCTGTATCATTACAGTTATTAGATTAGGAGAGAGGGAAAAGGACACTGCAACTCTGAATTTCATTTCAGAAGAATTAATGAAACGTAGGAGTGTGGACCACAAAGAGCTGGTCACATGTACAGCTTGGATGAGATTACTGATTGTATTGACTCTTACATAATGACCCTACTGAAGATGCATGAGAAACGCATTAGCATGCCAAAAATCTGATTAAAAGCCAGATTTCAAAGCCTGGCCAAACAGCCTGGAACAAATTGGCTCTCTCCTTATTGACATAAGATCCAGGGATTACTGAATCAATGGATTTCCAATTCTTGCTATTCTTTTTGCATTTTCTATATTAAAAAAATATTCATTTTTTCCCATAGTTTACAAGTGTTCCAAAGTATGAAATTAGATTAACAAACATGTGTTTTATTAATCCAACTTTCTGATTCTGTCTGAAGATTGCTTGGGTCCTGTGCAACAGGGTAGACAAGGACCTTTGTCATTTCCTTCCATTGAAAAGGTATCTATAATACCTGGATTATTTGATTGTTAAAATGGCTCATCCTTAGTAACATGTCACATTTAACTGTGTGAACCCCACCACCAGTCAAGAATGGACTATTCTTATATCCTTTCTATAAGATTCAGTTATGGTCTTAATATTGCACCAAGACATCAGTACTGGTGCAACAGTATTCTTTAGCATTTCAAACCTTGGAAAAGAAAAAACTGTGTAACAGATTTCCAATACTTTGAAATTTCTTCATTCCAAATGCCAGTGTCTGCACATGAGTCATTAAAGCCACATTTTCACCACAGGCACCAAGGTCTAACTTATGTTCAAATAAATATTATACATCACCCAGCAAAAATAAACCTCCCTGTTTAGGGGATGGGTTTTTTTCTGTTGCTTGTTCATGCTTCATTGGACTAATTTGCTTAATTTTTGGAGGTGTTTCTACTGCAGTGGAAATCAAAAAGTCTTGGGACTAAAAGGATGGAAAACTGGTTTCCGAGAATATTACATTTCCCAAAGAACATACACATGGACTAGATCATATGCAGAAAAATTATGTGGCTTCAACACTTTTTTCAGCTAACCCTATCTATAACATTTAGTCTCATTATCCATGTCATTTATGAATAAAAGTCATACTGATTTAAACACACAGCTTAAAAGAATACTAACCACGTGCACTGGTGTCAAGTAGCTCTTCTTTGACTCTAGTTTAAATGTATATGTAAAAAGACAGCTTTTACATATTTTTAGATTATGTCTCTCCAAACATTTTTGTATTTGTATTTCTTGTTTCACACCGAATCCAATACGAGCTGTTTTCCTGATCTCCCGATCTCCATGCTAGTCCAGCATCTCCCAACAATTTGTGCAATCTCTCTCGAAAGGTTGGGTCAGTAGATCACAAAAGATCATCTGAAGCAGTCCAAGACTGTTTCTCTTAAGAATGATGAAAGATTGACTTTCTGAGTCTTCAGCCGCTCTTATCTGAATCCTTCATGATTAACATGCCATATGCATAAGTAAACACGCAAGCAGTTGTTTACTTTCAGTATTCATTTACAATTATGTGTCTGTAAGAGTGTGTTTTTATGTAATTTGTGCATATTTCTGTTAAATAATGGATCCTGATAAAAGAGTCCTCAAACCTTTACCCTGGTCATATCAGCAAATAGGTATTAATCCTCTGTAAAGCATTCCATATCGTTCCATATTTTTCTGCTTTAAAAATCACACAACTGATACTTCTGACATTATAAAACTGAACTGGCTTATTTTTGCACCAAAATGCGTCATTACTGCCTTTTTTTAAAAAATTCACTTTGTGTCAGTCTGTGTTTCTTGGACCTTTACAAGGTTTAATCAAGATTGAACGTGATTCAGTCTAAATTTATTCCAGACTTTACTGAGCAGTGAATTTTTATAAGACAGCTAATCTTGGTTCATGAGATCTGTATGTGCTGGAAAGGAAATTACAAAGGAGCATCTATATCACTGGCCAATATCTGTAAAGCATATGATAATGTGGAATAATATTCATTGGAGTGCAAGCTGGTGTGAAATGGCCTGATAAGATGAGAATGTTGACACACCTGCTGATCACAAATAGTAATCCCGGCATTTTATGGCAGTTTCTTGGCCTTATCATTAGGGATTGTCGCTGCTATTGACATAAACAGGCTTCTTACTGAATACAGGCCAAACTCTCCCAAAGTAGCAAAATAGCCTTGAAAACATGAATTGTATTTGACTACACGTTCAAATGTAACTTTCAATTTGATTGTTTAGTGACATTTATTTATATCACTTAAGTTTATTGTACATGTAGTATACCTTCTATATTGGTGGCAAAAAAAATTGTTTTTTAATTAGTTAAAACCTTATAAATGACATCCATCTGTGAGCCATTACCACTGTCAGTCAATGCATTGGCATTGTCAAGTGTATATGCACTGGATTCAAATTTTGGAGGGCAAGATAGTAGTTGTCACACCAACAATGGCTGTGCTGATAAAAATATAGAGAATAATATGGTTTTTAAAAATTGCACACATATGATGTATACTGTGCTTCAGGGTAGATTATAACAAGGTAAACTCATTTCTGTTACCCTGCAAACATTAGAATTTCGATTTTCTTTTTAAAAAAAACAGCAACTCCTATAACAGTATCTGAAGATTTTTAAAGCTGTGTAAAGCAGTGTGCTATCGTTACGATTCGAATACATCCCCATGGCAGCAGTGTAACTGGAGTGCAGTCATAAGGGGCCAGCCAGGCAGACACACTCACACAGAATAAGTGATTAATGGCCACTGAACTCTGTTGTTCTTGTGCTTAAAGATTTCTTGTCATTCACTTCATTAAACAGGTAGATGAAGTAGTTTTTCAACAGAGAATTGCTGGAGAAATTCTCATTGAGTGCTAGGGACCCTGAGTATAAATACAAAAGTTTCATGGATGTATAAATGGCAATACAATTCAATGTGCAAATCCCAAAGTAAGAAATGCTCTGCTAGCAATGTTTGAGATATTTTTCCTCTATAGTGGTTGGCCGTAGTACTCTAAACCTAGTCTTTATTCTTTATATCTGTTTAGCAAAAACTGATTTGTTACGTCATTTAAAAAAATAAATAAATGTTGGTGGCCCAGTATTTCTTTAAAACCATTGGAAGTTAATATACCTGCCACACTGTGATAGAATAATCTAAGGAAACACAAATTAACTTGTTGTTTATGCCACATTATTCACTGTTAGTAATTTTATAAGTTAATTGAGTCTTTTAGTATTCGGTGAACACTGGGTTTTTCTCTTTTTTTTTTGGTTTGTTTGATTGTTTTTATATATAAGCTTTAGTGTATAGTACAATCCTCCTCAGTACAATCAGACATTAGTTGATCCTGGATCTTTTCAGGGCCACTACAGCCAGCATAGCTGAAATGGCATTCATCTGGTGGTTGCTGTTGTGACGCATAAGTAAAACCATGACCATGAGGACAATGGCAGCCATTTAATGGAACCATGGCATTATCATTATAGCACTTCAATTGTTTGTACATCAAACAGCATGTTATTGTCAAGCCTAACATTAGGCAACTACTACTTTCATGCTGGTTCTATGTTGTCCAGCTACCTGCAAAATGGTAATTTTTTAAATGCTTATTTTTAAAACTGGCAAAACACAAAATCTCCACCGGCTCTTGTGGTTGAAATAAAAATACATGTTTTTTGGTGTCATTGGCTTCACCAGAAGACCAGTTTACTGTACTTTCTTCTCACCAAGAGGTTAAAGCACTAATGACTGAAGGTAGTAAGTAAGGGTGTATATGATAACGGCCAGCACTATAGGATAGCAGAGTGTTTTTATGAACTCGGGATAATGTAAAAGTGAAGAAGTAGGACAATGATAACCTGCCAGGAATAAAATTGGTAGTTCATTTAAACTGTTCAAGCTTTTTAAGAAGTCTTACTCTACAGTAGTCTGTATTTATTGCAATAGTTGCATTTTAATTCTCCGTCACTCTTTAGGGAGATTCTTAAGAATAATTAGTGGCAACATTTGCACTGCTCACACATCAAAATATATGATTACACATATTAATATCATGGACAGTCTCTCTAACTCTGAATCTTGAGCTGTTTGAAAGCTCCTGAGAGCCTGTTTTGTGAGCTCAAGATTATTTATTATTTATATTTATTTAGGAAAAAGGAATGTAGCAACATGTAGGACTAGAGGTGCAAACTGAGTTGGGATTATGTTCAGCTAAAGGCAAAAAAATAGGACATTGGGTATACTGGATGACAGTTTGCATAGTTCACCAATAGTTATTAAAATTGGTGTTGAAGGCCCCAGTCTAGAGGTGGCAAAAATACAGACATTTTTTAATTAAGTAGAAGTACAGATACGCATTGTGTTAAAAATGATTTCCATTCCCTAGACTGACAGTGTGCTGTCTTTATACTAGACAGTATACAGGTGGTATATAGGTTGAATTCAGTGAATGAATCTAAGCGTCATCATCTCAAATTGATATTTATTTCACAGCCACTGTGCACCAGTCCATCGCAGAGCTTCACTGTAAATTCATCACAGTATAGCAAGCTAACTTGTTTGTCCTGCAGTAAACAGCTGAGTATTTTCAACCTTTTGAATAACACAGAATTGTTATACCTCAGTTTGTTTTGCAGGATGTTTCACAAGCTCAAAAAACCTGAGTTAAAAAATGAGGACATTACATGTATGCTTTAATTTTACAGTTTAAGATATGTCACTGGGCAGTCTTTACCTTTAAATCTAACGTCTCTACTTCATTTCCTCTTTCTCCATTTCTGGGTGATGTTATCCAACACTCTTTTCTCTCCCTGGGATATACAACAGCTGTACCTTTAGCTATCAACACACTGTGTGACAAACTGCACAGGGACAGTTTGTGTGTTTATTGATGTTCGTTGAGCTCTTAGAAACATTGCATTTGAAATTACCTGCCACTTAAAATGCTACTCCCTTTATGCTGGCTCCTTTTCTGTAGCACTAGCTAGATGAGGAAGTGCCGCATCAACAACTTAAGAACATCTGGCCCCAAAAAAACGCTCTTCCAGATCATTCAGGATTATTCTGCCCCATATTAACCCCTGAATATAGCACTACAAATGTGCTGTTGCCTTTTTCATGTCTTTGTATGTGATGAGCCTGAATGATGGATACACCAATAGGACTGTTATGTGTTGCTGTTACCCCCATTTAGGCTCTAATTGAGTTGATGTTTCAATGCACACTAGAATGTGAAATAAAATGTCCCTCAAATGTCTTAAACCTAAAGTAATGAACCTGTTTTGAAAATAGAATGAGTGGAAAATACAGATATTTGTGTTAAAATGTGAGGAGTAAAAGTAAAGTTGTCCAAAAAATAAATACTCCAATACAGATACCTGAAAATTCTTCTTAAGTACAGTAATAAAATGTGTGTACTTTGTTACTCTCCACCTCTACTCCAGTTACACATGCTTAGAAATAATAACGAGGTTTTTGGTGCAGCACCCTCTTTGTGGGAAATTTCACCTGACATCACCCAGAAAGTTCCACCAATCACTTGCCAACTGGCTGGGAAATCCACATTGTGCTGGTCAGTCTGTAGACCTGTGTGACTGAGACCTAAGACAGACTTATTTAGCTAGAAGGGTTGAAGACTGAGAAAAGCTTGCTGTGTCAATATCATATATTTTGATTATTTAGAAATAATGATAACGTTTAAGTAGATTGTATAATAATAATCTGCATATTGAATACTGTGTATTCCCTAAAAGCAGAAGTTTGATATCTGTAGTCACTTATGCATTGCTCCTAGAGCCTATGCACTGTTATGTTACAGTAAGTTGTGCATGTGTGTGTGCTTGAGAGACCCTATTTGTAAATGATAACACGTTATTGATATGCTGGTATGCATACACAGATTCTTTTTAATTGCAAGTAACATCCTAAATGCTTATTCTAGTGCAAGTAGCATAAATAGTACATATAAATCTTCCAGTATTGCTAACACAAGGTCAACTGAGTTGTCTTGTTACAGCATTTCTTAGAGAAAAAAAAAAATACTTTGTTATCCTGTGGTCCAGTAAGATTGTTTCTTATCAGCCTAAATTCTCTTCTCTCCTGGATTAATGCAGAAATTACTTTTACATGCCTCAGTAAGCCAATGCATTAAAATAAAGACTTAACTTTCTATTCTGTTGACGATACACCAATAAAACACCAACTAATAATGAAGTATGTAGAAACCATAGTTTGTCTATGAGTATTTATACGCCCTCTAAGTAAACCTCAGGAGAGCAGACATTGAAGGGGCAATCATTTAGAAATACTCTAAACATGATTGAAATTATTTTGCCAATCCAAAAAGAGGATTCAACTAAAGCCGGTTAATGAATTCTACTACAGAATTCTCCTTCAACTTGTTTAAGAAGCAGATTTTTAGGAACACGTTAAACAGTTTCATACATTAGAGATTTCTTGTTTTCCAAGCACAGGAAGGAGTGACAATTAAACAGCTGCAGGGTTAAGGTTGGTTGCCTCCACGTATCTATTCCTGACAGGAAGGAAAATCTGGCAATTCACAGCCATCTTACTCCCCTGTCCTTTCTTTGGGGAATCGAAGAGGATTGCCCCATTCTGCGGTTTCGTCAAACTGCCAACCAGAGCCCAGGAACACACTTCATTAACCACTCCTATGGCAGAGGATGGTGGTTTTTCCAGACAGCAAGCACAAATTTGAAGTCTTAGGAAGACCACAATGCATTATGCTGAATAGGCTTGTCACTCCTGCCCAGGTTCATTTCCTTTTAAGTGTGAGCTTGAGTCAATCAAAGGAAATGAGCTGAGAAACCATGGCTATTATTTATCAGTTTATCCAGTGAGGTCGTTTCATCACCTCCCCTTTGCATGTCACGCACTATGGGAAAGGTAGATCAGTAAGAAAATGAATTTAGTCGTGGAACCACATTTGCACACATATTAAATAGGCAGGTAGCAGTTGAGGGTAAAAAATGTCATCCATTTAGGTTCATTGAGCCCTATGCAAGAATCAATAGTATGAACAGAATCATTCCTAAGAGGAAAGCATGTGTTTTAGAGAATTTATTATTCTCCAATTTTCTCATACTCAGGCAGGCCTGTGGCATAAATCAAACAGAGATGGTCTGTTTTTTTTTTCAAATGTTGAAATTTATTTTAAGCTAAATATAGAACTTAAATATGTTATGGAGAGTGCTGCATTACTGCAAAAGATTAAAGGAGCTGCAGTTTTTGAAAGAATAAAGCCTATTTGAACACTGCCTTACAGAGCAATTTGGGGGCATTGATTATGTTAATAATCAAATCAAGGGGTGTAAAATTAAGGGGTAAACACTACCTTATATCAGCTACTCTACCACATGTCCCAATGAGGCTTAATGATGGAAAGATGGATCCACTTAAATCAAATACAATCTATATAAACAAATTACAAAACTGACTGATGTAGAAAAGTTGTTTTTTTTTTACCGATCACAACTGAAACGCTCTTTTGCTGCCTCTCCACAAAATCTATGTACATAATGTAGCTTAAACAGCATTAGAACACAGTATATTCTTTAAACTGCTATATAGTGACGTATAAATTTAGGACCACATAAGTGATAGTAACTTCCTACCCATTCTATATTTATTTATTATTTAAAATGTTTCCATTAAGGTGTCACATGCCTTTTTTATTGATTCACAATAATGATGAATCATGATCAGCACTGAAGAAGTCACTGGGATGAGTGACAAAATGTTTCTCTGACTGAAAAAAAAAATTGGGGGGCATTTTCAGCACTGATTGGTTGTGGACTGGTAGTTTCTCTGTCTTAACAGACATAAACATATGACGCTGACATAGACATGAAATATATTAGCAACAAAGTGGATAAGCATTTGTACAATTTTTGTATTTTTTAATAGTTTTAAAGCTTGTGAAAATCTAACATTATGGCTCTGGACCCTCATTAATTCTCAGCAATGTGCACCTTGTTTACGACAGGTTGGCCAAAACCAACCAATAGGAAAACTAATATATATTTAGGATAAAAATACATTTTTAAAAAAGTCCTTGCACAAGGTGCATTGTGTCTTACGTGCAGATAGTTCTTACCTGTCAAATGATCCCTCCTTTTTGGAGCCAAGCACTGTATAGATCATCACCAGTTGACTCCACTGCCTCATTTGCTTTGACATTATTCATAGTAATTTAAATAAACCACTAAAACATCCTTGATTAGACAATTATTCGTTTGGCTATTTTCAGTTATGCACTGCACTTTCATTGTTAACTGTTCATTATTGCTGTCCTATCTAGAAAAAAGCTCAAAAGACTCACATGTGAGTCTTTGAAAACGCATACCTGATTATACTTGTAAATGCAATAAAACCCTCATTGCTCCAATTCTTCTCTTAGTATGAGCTTAGTGACATAAAAGTCTTTGAAATGCACGCAATGCAGGTAATTTTAGTCAAGAATGAGTACAATAAAAGCACAGCCATGAGTTATGCTTTCATAAACACTCTAAAGCAGGGGTGTCCAACTCCAGGCCTCGAGGGCCGGTGTCCTGCAGGTTTTAGGTGTGTCCTTGATTCAACACAGCTGATTCAAATTGCTAAATTACCTCCTCAACATGTCTTGAAGTTATCCAGAGGCCTGGTAATGAACTCATCATTTGATTCAGGTGTGCTGACCCAGGGTGATATCTAAAACCCGCAGGACACCGGCTCTCGAGGCCTGGGTTTGGACACCCCTGCTCTAAAGTCACATCCATACCACCAGCAAGCATTTAAGTCAATCACAATACACATACCATTGCTCCATTCTGTTCATGCCAAGTACACACAATTATTCTCTTTTGTTTCGACCTTGCACTTCACTAAATCCTGTCAGAGTCTCAAAGTCCACTGTTTGTTCCTTTATTTATATTTCTTCTCTCAGAAGACTACTTCTCTGCACACTTTCATTGGCATTTTCCTCTGCGTTTCCTTTCTTATAAAATGAATGCACAGATTTTGAAACCTGCAGCAACCTTCTGCTTCAGAGCAAAATCTATTAATTTAATGGAGACATTTACATCGGAAATAATTTCTAAATTTGTGATTCTGTATTTAGTGTATGGCTGTAGAGAAGGAGGGCTTTCTGTGATAGAGTTGGAAAATGCTAATTTTATCTCTCTGATTTAATTCCCTGACAATATCTATAAAATTGATTAAGATTTTAAAGAGCGGGTATCCTTCCTCTTAAAATATTTAATTTCCCATTATTCTGATCAAGACTTGCTCTGGCTGTAATTATAGTCTCTGCCAAGAAGCAGGCTGGAGGAGCTCACCCATGTGATGAACAGATCTGGCAGTGGCATAAAGAATATCTTCACACAGAATAATAATAAGAACAATTGGCACCCCAGCTGGATTCAAGATTACCCAGATGCACATATCAAATAGAGATGGATCAGTGATGGATATGGGTGACAAAAAACCCTCTACAAGTAAACATTCAAACCATTTAAATGAAGAAAGGCATCTCATTATGTGGGGTGATAATATGTGTGAGTGAGCATGTGTGGGAGTGTGAATGTCTTCTGGTCAGGCTGCTTATATTGAGTACATTTTGTGTTTTAATCAGCAGATTAAAACATAAAGTTAGGAAAGTGGACATTCCTGAATTGATGCAGTGGATAAACCGTTAAAAGTTTTTTTGTTTTTTCCCCATGTAATGCACATTTGACTGAATATCTCTTTTTCAAATCACTGCGATGCTAATCAGAGCATCCTGCTTTTTTACACACATAAATCTAATTTTATATAATCATTTTAGCTACAGTGATTGTGTGTTGAGTATGTTTTACATGTGTAGACATTGATAGAAAACTGAAGTTGTGGCTACTAGTTACTACTGGTTACTTTTCCTTAAACTGGCTCATTTTGGGCCTTTACTGCAGCACCTTTGAAAATGTTGGTAAAATTCTTGCAGAACTATCATAACCTTTAGGTAGGAACACTATTTTAAAACTAAAAAGATGTGTTTGACACAGTTTGTATGAATCAAATCTAAACAAACACCCATGATGCAAACATGATTTACATATTTTTAGATGTTTATTTACACTTACCAAGAATATCATTACACTGTAAATAAATGTAGTCAAACAACATCTGTGATATGTAAATGAACTCAAAATCAGTTTTGAGTTCATTTGTATTTAATCAAAACATACTGTGACATTGATATATATTTTTTCCTTTAATTTGATTTACATAATCTGAGCCATTTTATTAGGTAAACCCATAAAACAAAACAAAGATTTAGTTATATTTACCCTGTTTTAATGTATTTGTAATGTGGGGAGAGACTCTGAAATATATTCTACCATTTAATATATTGATATATTGTTATGTATCCAGAATTAGGAATTTCACTTTTAACTACCACAATGTTACTTAGGAGAGAAAAATAGGAGAGCCCTGGACAAATACACAATACATACACATGGAGCCAGAAGTAGAAAGCTAGTTCAATGTACAGTTTCAGTCTCATAACATAAAACTGGCACATGTCTGCATGTCTGCATGTGCATAATAAAGTTACATCATTCACATGGAGCGAAAGCTATATTGTGAAAAAAAAATTGTCAAATATGACAAATTTTAAAACGAGTACTGATCACACCTGTTTAGCACAATTACAGCACTTTTATTTAAAATAAAACATTTACACTTACAATAAGTATACATCCCAACATATAGCATACAAATGACACATACATGCATGCTGTATACAAAGGCACATATATTGTACATCATTGGTAGTGACTGGTAGAAAAATTATATATCTAATTATTTCCTATTAGCTGCAATGACAAGTGTTGGATGACTTTTTCAGAATCATTCCTTCAGCCAAAGTAGCAATAAAACACTATGAAAACACCTCAATACACATAAAACTGCATTATGGGCCATTTGTACATAAAGTATCCAAAGTAAAAGTACTTATTCTGGAGAAAAGTTTTCCCCATTAGTGTCATATGGATCAGTCTTCATGCTGCTGATATTTCAGGTTCATTTTCAATATTTAGTATTCTGTTTAATCTACATTAATGCATCATATTCTATAAAATCGTATGTTTGTTGTGGCTGTCCTTTGATCAAAAATCTCTGAATAAACAGCTGTTAATCAGCCCAGAAAACAGGCCTACACATTGATTTCAAGTATACCAAACATATTTTTAAGATTAAAAAAAACAAAACATCACAGCAGAATTAATTAAATTTAAGCACTGTGGGACATTGCTAAACATTGGTATCTAGTGGTATTAAAAAAATAATAAAAGGTGGTTTATTAACTTTGTACCTTTGCTCAACCAAGTGATTTCTTATAAATACTAATCTGAACATGCTGGCTGAGGCTGCATGTGTTCAACTCACTTGTTTGATGTCCTCTCTACCATCAAGGTTTTGTTGAAACTACACTCTATAACTCCTCTATATCACACATGTTGGCAAAAGAAGCTAGTAAGAGAAAACTCAAATGATAACATGGTGAAAAGGGCTCTTTTGGTAGTTAATAATAGCTCTGTTTCTATACAATGCACAGATAGAACTTCTCAGGGCAGTGAAAGGGCTGCCCTTTCAGCTTGACAAACTCCACTGTTATTGTGACACAAGCACTTCCATCATAACACTGGCCCCATACAGATTCCAGTGGCCTGTAGTCAAGCAGAGTTTAACCTGCTTCCAGAGAAAATTGCCAAAGCCAAACAACAATTTAAAGAATGGAGCCATTCGATCCTTATACAACCGTTGCAAGAGTTTGGTCCGCATAGCCAGCAATAAGTCGGACCTGTTCCTGGTGGGTGATGGGCTCCGCCAGGGCTGCCCTTTGTCACCGATCCTGTTCATAATTTTTATGGACAGGATTTCTAGGCGTAGCCAAGTGGCGGAAGGCTTTCACTTGGGTGGTCTCAGAATCTCATCTCTGCTTTTTGCAGATGATGTGGTTCTGTTGGCTTCATCCGGTGATGGCCTCCAGCTCGCTTTGGAACGGCTCGCAGCCGAGTGTGAAGCGGTGGGAATGAGAATCAGCACCTCCAAATC
>VVHJ01064552.1:10644-21156 GCA_015107715.1 Tylochromis polylepis
ACTTCACCTGTTTTTTTTTTTTTTTTCATTTGTTTGTTTCCCCCTGATCACCCATGCTCTGCCTGTAGTGGCTTTGTCTCACCAGGGGAGTCGGGAGCCTCAAACATTTCTCATGTCAGTGCCACAGTAGAGAGAATTTGATACTTAGAGATAGATATTCAGTGGACTGTTCCTTTAAGCCCATTTCCCTACTTTCTTCCATTACAAATGAGTTTTACATGTTTACATCACCTCAATCTCACAGAACAGGCTGTGAGATATAATATTTTCTGTATATGTCTCTGTGTTCGTTATTTGTCTGTAGTACTCTCCCACTATGAGGGCCACCTACCTGTCCATGACCGAAGAACAGAGGAGACACTTTGGAAATGACTTCCAAGCATAGACTTCCCTGCTTGCCCAAGGAGAGAAGCAGCATCGCGGACCATCTACAACACAGCAACATGTAGCTGTTAGCAGACTCACAGAGGAAACTGTGTGGCTTCACGTTAGTCCAGGACTCCAGCGTGTGGAGTCTTAACGATAATGAAACAATATCTGTAATCTTCTCTCTGTTCTTTAAGCTCATTCATGATGTTTCTATCCTTTCTTGGAGAACTTGCTAAACATTTCTAAGAAGTGCTGTCAAACTTAACAAGCTCTTAATCTCTTTTGTTCTTTGATACCCCGACACGCTCTTTTAAACATATTAAATAAAACCACCAAAAAAACACGTTTTTCCCAAAAATAAAAGTTTAAATTCAGTTGGGATCTCTCTCTGCCTTTGAAATGGAGATGTGTACTAATTTTGACATCTTATATTTGAATCTCCAAAGATAAAAGATGTGAACGCGATAGCTCATGCATCGTTATTTTCTATGTAGTGTGCTTCATGCGTGATATTTGTGAAGCACAGAGCCAACACTGGCAGCACACAGCAGGAGCTTGTGGAGCAGTATAATTTATTTGCAGTCTCACACACACAAACACGCCTGCTGGTGAAGCTGTATGAGTCTACAGAGACGAGACTACCTTGAGACCATGGCTTCTGTAAATAAGTTGTAAAATAACAGATTGTTGTCTTATTCTGTTTTCTGTTTAAACTGTGTGCCATTTTTATATACTTTTTCTAGTTCTGTCCAGCAATACATAGGACCACTATTTTTTGTATTTTCTAATGGGCCATTAATTCATACTCCCTGTATATCTAATTCAACTAAACCAATAAAGTTGTCGTTCCTATCGTGATTTGGGAAGCTGTGCTGCTCTCTGATTAATGAATTCAGGTAATTATTTTCATCATAGCAAACAATCCAAACAATACATGTTTGTACCGACTAACGATGACTTTCTGTGTGGATTGGATACATGCCGTGTCATTAATACGTTTTGTGTGTTTGTTTCAGCATGTTGCCCTGTACAGGCACAGAGAGTGGTGCTTAATTTTGTTTGTGTGCGTGTGTGTGTGTACGCAAACTTCAGGGTCTAATAGTAAATTGAATAAACCAGCTTTGAGTAGAATGCGATGAGTCTTGACTTTGTTTTTGAGTGTTTGTGCCTAAAATCATTAAGATCTTCCAGTGCATTTAACTGAAACATATCCACATGCAATTATTTTTAAAGACTTCTGAGAATATGTACAATTCTTCCCAAATAAAGGATGAATGAGGCAGGGACCAGGGTTCACTTGGACTCAGTGATGAAATTATTAGATTTTGGAATTTTGAGGTCAGAGGTGAAGGTCGCTGTAACCATATGGTTATCCCATTTATTTATTTTTTTTGGTCTGAAATTGAAATCAGCTTTCCAAAAGATTCATATGAGATTTAGGAAGAAATATCACACAAATATCCAAGAGGATAAAATAAGGATAAAATGTTGATAGATATGATGAAGCAATGGCATTTTATATACCAAAGGACAGGTCCAGACAGGTCCTAACTGCTTGGTGGAACTATACAATGGGATCTAAAAGGGTAATTGTAGGTTAAAATATCCCTTTTACCTTTTGGTTTGGTTTATTTGTTTGTTTTTGAAAGACTATAATCCAACATAGGTTGTTTAGAAAGTAACCATTATGCAAGGAAAAATAACTTACTTTATTAGGTATTTAATATTACCCACCCCTCACACACACACGCACGCACACACACACGTTAAGCCGCTTGAACTTAACGGTCTAAAATGGTAATTGCACCATTTCTCCAGAAGATGTCAGCAGTGTGCAGCAGAAACGGTATCTCAGTAAATACTATAGTAGTATAGTGTTTTAAAGATCTAAAGAGTTTTTTCACTAAAGATAATTTTGTAAACACGCTTTGTGCTCGTAAAAATAGCTTATGTTATTCTATTTTTAACTGCTTTTTCTCTTTTCCCCCTTTATGAATTTATTTGATTTCTGGTCAACATCAATCCGCTTGAAGCTGACGGCTTACAACGGTGATTGCATAACTTTTCCAGCAGATGTCACCAAAGTAACAGAAAAGCCATTTCACACAGAAAAAGCCATTTAAAAAAAGGCTACCATTTTCCAACTATTCGTGTGCGTAAAATGTGTGATATTAGGAACAAAGATCTATCTGAATGCGCAATAACCAGTTTGGAAAAACCCATAAAGCCATTTAGAAATATTTACCATTGTTTCTATAACCCAGAGAAACTCTTCAAAAAATGGATTTATAAAAAATTAACAATAAAGACACATCCAGTCCAGTAACTGATAAATGCCCGTTTGAATGCGACTTTCTGTCTACTTTATTGTTCTTTTGAAATTCAGAAGCGTTATACAATGTTAATATGACCCAGGTTGCTATGAAGCACTTTTACAAGGTAAAGCGGGTTATGTTTGTATTTCCTTTACAATCATTGTGTACCTTAGAATAGGAAAACTAGGAGTGCAGATGCCAAGCCATATTATTTATTTATTCATTCATTCAAGCAAAGCAATGAAAAACCAGACTAGAGGGTTTTATTTTATAATCGGATGTACTGGTGTTTACAGTAGCTGATTTGATAATGCCGGAGCTCCGCGAATCTCCAGGGACAACACAGCACGCGCGAGCGCAGACACACACACGCACGAGCGAGCGTGTACACAGGACAAGGAGCGGAGAGGAGCGAGGACAGACGTGAGAGTAGCAGGTGAGCTTCAGCTGGTGCTGTTGTTACCTGCCGCTACCTTTAGCTTTTCGTCTGGTTAAATTATTCCCGTGTTTCCCGACCCGCTGCGTAGAAGATACCCGCCGACGCGCTCTCGAGGACACAAAGAGGAAGAGTGAGAGAGTAGAGTCGGTTGGTAGTTGTAGGAAAGCTAATGTCGTTGAGTAAAAACGACACGAACAGATTGTTAGCTCGACAGCTGAGAAGCTACAGCCAGTGAGCATTAAAGGCAGAACCCGGGTGAATTGGTAGTTGTTAGGTGTGTGCGGTGGGCTGCAGGTGCTCTTTTTTTTCTTAAAGAGGAGGTGGCATGCAGGTAACGACGGGGAGCGGGATGGTCCAGTGCCCCGTTTTCTGTTGATGCTCGCTATCCTTCAGGCTGACATAAAGTGAACATGAAGGACACCGGAGAGTCAAAAGACCACCAGCTAACTGTGAGTTACAACCTTTGCTTTTTTTCATGATGTTTTTTTATTGAGCTGTAACACCTTTATTAACTTTGTCAGATGAGTTCGCTCTGCTGGTGAGCAGTAGAAAACCATCACCATTTAATACAAACAAGCCCATAAACCTGCTGCCAGGTAACTGAACACTCGGTGGTCACTTCTTTAGAGTACATGTAGGCTGCAGTCCTGTGCAGTTTGCCTAAGAATTGCCCATATTTTTTTCTTGAATGACATATGCTCAAAAAAGGTTGTTTTACACTGGATACCACATACTACTCTTTATTTAAAACAAACAAACAAACAAACAAAAAACATCCTACTCACCCCTGAATGACCTCAGTATTAAAACATATAATTTACTTAAACTAAAACGCATTAGAGGCATCATGGAGTTAGCCTAAAGATAGTTTATTTTTAGGTTGTTGTTCTTCTTTCTAGTGGTTTCTTCTTGAATAACTAACCACTTAAGCTGCTGGTGTTTATAGTGAATGTTCAATTTTCTTTTATACCACCTGCATTGCAGCCCATACCTGAATTATTGAAGTGGCTGTTTCAGTTGCCTGGCCTCTCTTGTCCCCCATGTAATACACCTTCTACAGGGTGCTGACAGAGAGAGGACCTTATTATTTCCATTTGTTGCCTAGGTGAATCTAAGGTGGATCCACATCACTATAAAAGCCCTTATATACACGAACATCATAGCACATTTGTTTGAATGCATATGAATGCAGCTCATGTGCCACCCCTGCGGGCCTAACACACTGCTGGTATTGCTACACTCTGTTTTCATCCTGTTTTAATTCAGTCAGAGCTTTTCTGCTGACCTCTAAATCATGCAGACAGATTTAGACTAACAGCAGGAGTTTGAATGCGCATAATGCAGTCGTAGTACAATGCTCCACTCATTAAGTTGTTATGTGTCTGCCAAGTGCCATCCAGTATTCATAATTCAGCCTCTGAAACTACAGTTCTGCATCTAAAATGGTGATTTCCAGTTTCCAGTTTAACTACCCTGGTTGAATTGGGGTTGTGGGAGAGAAAAGTGACTTGTAAAAATGAGGGGAAAAAAATGCAGGATCTTCTAAGTGTGAATGTGCCTTATTATTAAGTTGAATGGTGAAAAAAAAAGCTTGACATTTGAAAGATTAATCATACAATTTATGTGTTTAATTTCCATGAATTTGGGTTATTACTAGGAGACGTCTTTTACAACTCCCTTAATGCAATATAGCAGTGTATCATAGTTCCCCTTCCTACTTATATTCGCAAATCTTTTTTATTCTATGTCGCATTTCATCTTCAGGGATTCTTTTTTTATCCTGCACAGAGCCAATCCTGAGCCATATTAAACATTACTCACCTGCTTTCATCATTCCCAAAACCATTGTAATGTTCAAAATCAGCACAGCGTGTGCTGCATCTGATATATGAGCCAGTTTTTTTTTCTTATAAAATGCTTTCTGTTGAAGCAGAGCAACTCTAACAAGTGACATTAAAGCATTTACAAAAAATTCTGTTTAAATTACAGATAAAACCACTGCAATATAAACTCAGACATGTCCTCTTGTGTGCGGTCAGTGTCATTTTCTGAGATATGATGTCATGAAACTGAACAATCTCCAAGCTGATTACATTCAAAGATGACTGAGTTTGCTCTGTGTGTTACAGGTTGCCTTGAGGATCCGACCCCTCAGTGATGCTGAGCAGGAGGAGGGGGCTACAATTGTGGCCCACAGAGTGGACGACCAGGTGAGACGTTGGTCTTTAGTTTTTCCACTCTGCATGTGAGTGAGTGATGGGGTGGCTTTGTGTGAAAGAGGCATACTGTCTTCCTTCCTGCTTGTCATGAGACTGCACAAATAAGGTGCCTACAGGGACCTGGGAAACGTCAGCATCTCTTTAAAAAAAAACAAAAAAAACCCACCTCATTTATAAAGCATACTTATCATATTGCATATGTATATGAATGCTGCAAGATTCAAACTCAAGGAATAAAAAGGTCTTTAAAGGTCTTTAAAGGCCTTACACTATGTGCTTCGTATTTAAAAATTTTCACCTTTAAGATTCATTTAAAAAAAAAAAATCACTATTACACGTGTGGTTTTAATGTCACTTGCCTAACATTGTTGTCCCCCATTTTCAGGTATAGTTATATGGACTGTGACACTAAAAGGCACTAACCCAATAACATAATTGCAATCATCTTGTACTGGTCTGTCAGCAACTTCAAACTAGCTTCTAGTAAGTCATACAATGTAAATACTGACATTTGCTTGTTGGAGAGAGAAACAAGGGTTAGTTTAAGAAAGTAAAATACCAGGTAGAGAGGAGTGAACTACGGTTAACCTTGTTCACATTCAACCATGAGTGATTTAGCCAAAAGTAATTAGTGAACATAAGTGTATATGACTGGTGTGTGACTTGTTTTTTTGTATGCATACAAAGGTTAATGGTAACAGTGGGTGTGTGCTTTGCACTAAGTCATGTATTCGTACCACACCAAGTCGTCTTGTAGATAAAAAAAAGAATAGTCGGTGTATTGATCTGCTTTCTGTTGTACAAAACAAATCAGGTACACAAAAATGTTTTAAAAGAAATGTGCTGCAGTTCTTCTCTGGTATCGCTTAGGTCCACAAAAAAAAGTATCTCTGAAGTCCAATAGTGCTCACACACTTATAACATAAAGACTGTGCCGCTCCAATTACTGAGGTCTCGAAAAGGTCATAAAAAGCATTGATTTCAATTTTCATAATGGTGCAAGAACTTGGTTCTTTGCGACGTGAATGGCAACAGAGAGAGACGGCTAGGGCAGCAAGTAGTAATTATTTCTATTTCTGAATCTGTCTGATGCTTATGAAGCAATTTTCAACCACCTAGTCATTGGAAATGAGTGGTTCACCAATTAGCTGTGCACTTCTTCTGTAGTGTCAGACAAACGGAAAATGGACAAATGCCAATTTTTATTCAGTAATACTTTTATCTTGTCAACGTAGCGCCTACATTACCCATGATGCAATTTGACCGCAAACAGTTTGATTGGAAAGTCTTTTTCTGTTTTGCTGTTTCTGTAATTGAGTTTCTTTGGCTTTTACTGATGGTCTGACAAAACAACACATCTGACTTTAATATGAAAACAGCCAGTACTGGCAGCCGCATGCTTGGTTCTGTTTGTTTCCACTGTGGTCTTGTTACGGTTTTCTACCAACTTGTTTGACATTACTTTCCAATTTATCTGGCAAGTAAGCAGCTTTGAATGGAGCTATTACACTAATTGTGTTTTCCATTAGAGTAAACCATGACGAGAATGACTCAGAGTGAACAGAATGTAGACTGGCTATCATGGCCATAGCAGTTCGTCATAGCCAGCGAGTTTTAAGCATATTTCATAAACTACAACCAAAACTTGATTTTGGTATTCATTTATTCTGGCAGTAGAATAGAAAAAAAACTGGACTTGGTTTGCATCATAGAGTAGATACGCTTTTTCCCAATGAGCATGGTATTTAATGAGGTTGCTACCATGTGACCTCTCATATGAGAAGGACACATTCCATGTACAAGTCTCTTGAGGACCATTTTCACCATTAGGCTTTATGTTTGAACAGGTCCCTTTTCGAGACCATTTAGTAGTTTGTGCAGTGGTGGTGATGGCAGTGCAAACGATAATGAACATCGTGACTGGGAACCCGCCGAGGTGTCTCCTCACGCAGTGTAGGCTGATTGAGGCATTTGTGGGCCTGCTGGTGGTGGGCAGCTTCTCTTAACCAAGACAAAGCCAGAAAATTAACAGTAGCAACAGATGACACAGTGCTTGTGGGGAATGTTATATTCAATAAAGGGTATGATTAGTGTTTTTTCATGCTGTTGAGGGAATTTGCTAGAAACTGATTATCCACGGCGCTGGTATATCGCTTCTTTGTCTTAACACAAGTAATTTAATCACAGCTTAAGGACAACATCAGCACCAGTCTGGCATGACATCATTAAAATAGGCTTGGACTCAGGGGATTAGAGCATAACACCAGGAAGGTAGATATGGTGCTGACACAACCACTATAAGGCTCAACCAAACTTCAACTAGAAAAAAAAAACCTTCCTCTTCAACTTGACTCAGTGTGTTGATTATACTCCTGAAAACCACAGTACATAGTTTATTATATCTGAGAGTGCTGATGTATTGCCTCTGTGAGGCCATTATGTCAGGTTATGTCAGGTTCACTTGTACGCGTTCACAACAAAGGATTAGTGGAGCTTACGCTACACACTTGTTATCGAGACAGTGGGATTGTTGGAATCTGTTTTTTACCTGTGGGCTTACCTGGGCTGCCTTGACATGAATGGAGGGGATATTGTGAGATAAGGTCACATCATCACAGTGGATGTGGTGGGATTATATTGCATGCCAGGGCTGAATCTGTTTACCTGTAGCTGTCACTCCTGTGGTAGTCATCGCATACAGAGAAATACAGAGTGATGTCTACACTACATCTTAAATCCTTTATAGACAGCATCTTTTTGCAAGCAAACAAGACAGTGTACTTATTATTTTGTTGGTGAGATGGTAAGCATATGGCCCAAAGGTGGTACTCAGACAGATTATCAGAGGGGTGGTGGCTGACTCGGTGGACTGGGTCAGAGTACCCAGATCTGGCTGTCCTGGCAGAAAGCAGACAACTTGGAAGCTGGCTAAGCCTGAGGAGATGAGCTCATTGGATGAGTTTTAGCCCAGGTTAAGCCTTGTGCCACCTGCTCTTTTTCTCTCTCAGGCTTACTCTTCCCCCTAGAGACAGCCTGTAGGGATCTTCATGGACCACCTGTTGCACTTACACTCAATGGGCTTTTCTTGCCCTTGAGTAAGTAGTAAACTAGCCACAGGTGTAGTGGGTAATATATGTGAGTGGGATCTTAAATGTTGCAGGTTTTAGTCACTCAAGAGTATAATAATCTAGTGAAGTTTCAGCATAGAAAAGAGACTTTTATTCTTATCAGAAAAGTACACTATTGTAGTGTAATTTATCTTACTGTACTGTACCATCATACTATCGCTGCCTGACACTATGGCCACTGGGAAACAAAGAAACCTTGAATTATTAAGACTGGCTACTTTCAGCTCTTTTTCACAAGGGATCAGTATAGCAGGCTGCTCCACACATTTGATCTTGAACTTTATCTTTACCTTCCTGATGCAGCCTCCTCTGGGAGGATTTGTGTCTCTTCCCAGGACTGATCCAGGTATCTTTCATTTGTTAGGTAAATGTGTAAACCACTACATTATGGGACCACTGAACTAATGCAACGAGTGTAACCTCTAACACTATGGACATTGAGGATCAAAGAAACATTGAACTGTTAAGGGACAAAATAAATAGCCTGCTTCAAATTAAAAACAACAAGTGGCGATTGGGCATAATTGTTACTTCTAAAGAAAACGAGAAACTGTTTCAAAAGACTAGCCTAGCAGACAAGCCTGGGTGTTTTGGTCGTTGCTAATGATGACACAACACAAAAAAGCTTAACAAAAACAAAATAAGATTGCAGCTATTGCCACGGATGATAATAAAATTTGTATGGTCTGCAAATATTTTGTGGGAGTCTGATAACTGAAAGTAACCCTAAAAGGTAGGAAATCATTAAAAAGACAAAAAACACAAAACCCAAAACTTATGTACTTAGGCTAGTATGCATTACAAAAACTTGTAAACCCATTTATTAACATCAAAGCTAGCTAGTCAACATATATTTTCACTTTTGGACAAAATATTAAGATTTCATAATGTAATTCAAGTACCCTTAGAGACCATTCTCAAGCTTTGAAAAATCTAGCTTTTATGATGCTTGATCAGTCACAGTTTTTTGTGGGGGGTTTTCAGACAGGTTGATGTGAGTAGCAAAAAATGAAAAACCACCAATGTTTGAATACTGTTGGAAACCAGCTTTTAGAGTGCCATGTGCTCTCAATTAAAACAAAACAAAACAAAACAAAACAAAATGGTTGTACTTCAGATTTCTGTAAACCTAATCAATAATTATTTGCATTTACATTCACAAACTGAACATCACTGAGAACAAACTGAACCTCCAGTAGACGGTATTTCCATTACCATCTTAATGTAATACACCAATGGAGGTGAGAGGTCTGTCCTTAAGAGGCTAACACTAAGGCTATGTTTAGCCCATGAGGTCTAAAGATGGCCACTCAGCCTTGTGAACAAGATGACTGAGGACAATTTCACTTAACAAAGTCCGAGGTGACATTCCCAAGGTTAACCTATAGTGGTAGGTAGAGGTAGGGTCATTGAAAATACATTTAATTAAATACATTTAATTCTTTAAAAGGTATTTTATCTTGTAGGGTTGGATAATAGTTTAAACTCATACACCCGTCACTGCCCTGTCACTACAACAAACTTTGTTATGTATTGCACGATTTGCAATTATCATTTTTGTGTTAAACTGTAAAAAAGAAAGAAAGAAAGAAAGAAAGAAAATCAGCAAGCTGAGGGACCCAATTCAGTTAATCAGATGAAGGGTGTGCTGTGCAGCCTCTAAATAAACAGGTGAGATAACACGTGCTGTTAAATGATCAGGGATCACAACCTATGGTGTGCCCTTGTCCAAGACGAAATACTGATACGTAGCACTTAGCTAGCTTACCTATAATAGCTGAGGTATTTGTCAGAAACAGGAGTGAAGACATTCGCACTACTACCTGACATTGACCATACCACACGAGGTCTCCACAGCACTGCATTCATTTTTCATAGAAAATGGGAATCTTAGTCAAAGCAGTATTTCTGTGCCTATGTACTGTGTCTTAATTCCTGTGGCTCTATTCAGCAATTCCACTTTACAAGCTAAATATTTACAGAGTACTTAAAAAAAAAAAAAAAAAAATCAAGAAAACAACAACAACAAAAAAAAAAAAAAA
>VVHJ01064552.1:21176-48822 GCA_015107715.1 Tylochromis polylepis
AGAACCGTTATAAATGTGCAGATACTTTATATTAAAACTGAATCCATTTTCAATGATAGAGCCACTAAAAGTAACAGGAATATTAGTCCATAAATTCAGACACATGTAGGTGAAAATATCTTTTAGTAGAGTTAAGTGTTTGCATCATGCAGCATGTGTCTTAGCTTTTGGAGTTGTGAGGCATGTTTTTGGCCAGGCTGGTCTGTCACCGCACAGAGGGGAATGCTTTATGTTGAGGCCTCGTCTCCATAGAGACACCTAGACAAGGTCAGGCCCATTGTTTGTTTTTGTTTTCTGTTTTTTGTTTTTGTTTTTTCATTTATGTTCCTCAAAATCACAGTCCAACATTTGTGAGAATAAAGGAAACCGTTTTGGAAGAAGTTCACAAAAACTGTGGATTTTGCCTTGTTGCTTTTTCATGCCAGCAGGTGAAATACATCAAATACATTCTTGCATTCATTAGTGGGACATTTGTACAGCTTAGCTTGTCTGTGCAATCTGTACCGTATTTCATGGGTATCTTATAACAGTAAGAATTCTGTAATGTGCTGGTAAAAGGAGACTTAAAAACCGTCCTTTATAACAATAAGGGATTCCCATGTACTTATATATCTGGTGTTGTAAAAAAAATGCTCAGGGACAGGTTCTGTCTCTCATGTTCATCTTTATCCTGGAGAGAGAGAATGTCAGCCAAAAGACAAATAAAAATGTACCCTTTTACCTCCCGCTTCCTTTGTAAAGATCACATCCTTTGAAACAATAAGCAGCATTCAGCTTGGTCCAAGCACAGGTCAACGTCATTACAGTATGCCCATTAACTGGCAAATTTTCTGCCTTTGTGAACTACGAAGCACCTCACCTCAAGTGCTCAGTATAGAGTTTCCGACATCCTCTACACCGGCCTGTCAGTGAAAGGAGATTCAAATTGCCTTCACATTAGAGACTGTACTGTAATTAGCCCGGTTCAGCAAAAGCAGCTCCCTTAGAAAACAGTGTAGTGTAGATTAGAAAAGGCTTACACTGCAGAATACAAAAGTGCCAGCAAACATCAGAATGCTACATAGGACACTCAGTGACTGATAAAATTATTCAGGTAGCCATCCTGACATTGATTCAAGATTCTTTATTGTCACTATGCAGTCACATAACAAAATTCTGTGCAGTAGTTCTTAGCTGAAAACAAACAGTATTTAAAACACAAACACACAAGAGGGAACTAGTATATACAACACAAAACCAGACTGCAGGATTAATTAAAAATGTAGTAAATTTGATTCTATATGTAACATGCTTACGAGTCTCAGTACCATGCAGAAGATATACTCAAGAAATATGCCTAATTAACTTGCTGCCTTAATGTTTCTCCACCCTCTGTTAATGGAAATGTTCTCTCCAACAGCCCATTGCTATAATAGCCCATGTCTAGCATAAACTGGGAAAAAAGGACACACTTTGTCTAGGTGGAGTATTTTTATGAGGCACACTGTTTGAATAGCTTCACAGCTGGAGAAGAGACGGAAAGGAAATGCAAATAACATACAGCGAAAGTGCTAGGCACAGGAGCTGAACCTAAAATGGCAACAGTGTCACCACAGACAGCAGAAGAAGCAGGTTGGGCCAGACGTGAAAAGTAGTGCTACTTTTTGTTTTTTTTTCAAATGTGGGTTAATGTGTCAATCCAAATAGACGGTCTGTTCCAGCAAAGTGGATAATCTTTGCTTTCCTTATTCTCACACCTGACCTCGAGTTAGCTTTCTCACTGATTCCACTACATCCTCCTTTACAACATGGGCTGTTGTTGGTTGGACTGTGCATGTTTGCGTGTGTTGTAAGTGATCCCTCTCAGTGCCCTCTCATCATGCGCTCTCTAAAGGAGACTCAAGTGTATAGTGGATTGCAGCTTTTGTTTTTTTGGACCAGGAGATTGACAAATTAAAATAGTTCATTGTGGACTATGTACTATATCATACACGCTAGCTGTTAAATAATACACACAATATAGCAAATATTGTTCAAACCACTCTGTGTCCTCAGGCATAGTTTTTGAAATGACAGGAACTACCCAGTGGGCTTTTATTGCTATCACAACTTGTAATGGTACAGATCATGCAAGCATAGCATGCTTTCTGTAGAGGAGAAGATGGAATTGTGAGGAAAGACACTTTTCTGTGTCCTGAATCTCCCTGTTTCCCCCTGCTTCCTGCATTGCACTCTAATACCTCTTACACAAGCAGGAACTACAAGGCAGCCATAGGGCCATAGATGTGCTGTCTTTAATAGGTGACAGGTAAGAATTTGTCCATTGTGGCATAACTATTAGGTAAAATAAAGGCCTTTACACAATGACTAAGGTAACTCTAGCCAGAGCTGAAAAAACAATAAATTAAAAATATCAGTTGTGAATGGAGAGTTAAAGTGGTCAGTGGAAAGAGCAACAGGTATGCCGAAAAAGGCTGAGGGAAATAAAAATGGGAAGAAAAGAGATTTGAGATGGACACATTTTCAGCCAGCGATTGCAGGGTGTTTACAAAGAATTGCATGCCTTGGGTGTTAATGATCCAGTGGGAACCAGTCTCGACGGGGACTTTTAGTGTATTACTCCAGTCATAACAACATGTTGTCTCTCTGGTGGGGCTCATCCATGAGACCGCCTTTCCCGAAAATTGCCTACATTGGACAATTAAAACAAGAAGCAGGGGAAAATGTTTAATCACAGCACTGAACCAGAGAATAGAAACCTTACATTTTCCATAAGGGTGGTAGATTATGAAAAGCTGATGTAGGTGAGTCATGTCTCCATTCACTGTGTAGCTTTAAGAGCTGCATTCAGAATTTATTATATATGATGAAGACATCTTTTTTTCCCCCCTCAATCATAAACACCTGAAGGGGTATTGTCGGTATTGTTGTCACCCTGCCGGGTGGGCAGCATGGACACCTAACTTTGTAAACTTGATAAATCGAGAGCGAGCTGACGTAGGATTTTCAAATGATACCATAGGTGTGTACCGTAGGATGGTGAGTAGCACTGACGGCGACCGGTATTTTTTCCTTTTAATGCAAGTACAATGGATTTTACAAAAAAAACCCATTAATTTGCATTGTTAAATTGTTAAGTATTACCTAGGAACACAACTGAAAATCCAGTATAGAGTAAGCTAAAAAACTCTGGTTGGTTTAGTACAGTTGTGCTTTCTGAGCTCACCCAGAAGCTCTTAACCATCTAATTTGCATACTGACATTTTTAAAGGATGTTCAATTTAGACAGTTTGTCAGTTCCAAACTCCACTTTAGTTTGTTTGTTTGTTTCAACGACCTCAATACTTTTATGGGGCTGCTTACAGCTTTTCTTTTGCCTATACCTCTTAGGACATTTGAGCTGTCAGTTAACTTAAAATAGAGTGCAGTGTATTTTTGAAACCTTGGAGAAAGTTGATTGTCTGCCATGCCTCCAAAAAGGACTTGGAAGAAATAATGAATAATAATGAAGAAATAATAATGGTTGCTTTTGTGTTTTACACGGACAACATCTCCTTCTGTCATGTCATGATGGTAGCAAAATTCACTGAAAGGCTGAAAATAGCATGCTGTCGAGCACCATTTTGCTATTACTGTCATTACGTGTGAACATGGGTGTGAAGTTAACTCAGCTCTGTACTAAATGGACCCTTGCACAGCTTGCTGCTGCCTTCATCTGAAAGGATCCTCCAAAGGCCATTACTCACCAACATGTTTTTTCAGCTTTTATTCTATTATACTAGAAATAAGAAAAGTCATCTAACTCCTGTGATAATTCCTTTTGATAACTGTAACAATCATTACAATGAAACGAATGAGGAACAAATAACAAAGCAGTATTTACACACTTAAAAAAGTTGAAGTTGTTTGACACTGTTGTTTGACCTGTTATTATCAGATGTTAATCTGCTGTGGATGATTCATATACATCTTTGTCATAAAGCAGAAAAAAGCAGAACATCAAAGGTGTAAATGGAAAAATGCTGGTACAAATCCAGAGTTCTGGCACACAGAAGACTTTTACCATTCATAATAAAAAAAAATTAAGAAAGAAAAGGAGTAATCTGGGTCTGTGTAACTCTTCAGATTTCAATTGGACTTTATTTTGATTCAAGCATTTCCTCTTTATCCTAAAAAGATAGCTTATCAGTTAACTCTTAAGTAATTTCTCTGGCACTTGCATGATAAATCTGCAGCTAGATGTTAACCCATATCAACCTCAGGATTGTAGCTTGATTCTGTGTAGTATGTGTGTGAGTCTATGTCTGTATGTTGTTGCCTGGATAATTGGTGATTGCCCTAGTTTGTGTGTTATGCCAGACCTCCGGCCCCTGGCCTTGAGTTTACTTCTGGCCTTTAAAAAGCCACAAGCCTCCGGCACAGCGCTACTATGGGTTTCTGCCAGCTGGTGTACTCTTGGATGTTTGTTTGTGATGGTACCATGTTGTCATGTAATAGCTTTTCTGGTAATCAGCCTAATTACCTCTTGGCGTTGAGGTTACTCTTTTGTCATTGTCTTCTGTTAGCTTACATGTTATCTCAAAAACATGACATTTTTAACACAAGAAGCAAAATAAAGGTGATTAATGCATTTGATTGTTTTATTTTAGAGTATAATTTATGACAGTGTGAAGATGCCTCACATCTTCACACTGAATTGTGATCTGGACGTTTAGTGAATTGCTTTTATGGATGACAGATTGCTGCATTGTTCTTCCTGTCCTTTTTAACAATCCGTGCTTGTGCTGTTTAATAATGCATCTGTGCTACATAAAAAAAAGAAATAATGGGAGTGATGAGTGAAGTGAGAAAAATTGGAATTTTAAAAGGGACAAAATGAAATAATTTCTTTCATCCAATTCTTCAGCTTAAAAGACATCTTGCTGCATTGTGCAAGAGGTTGAAAGTACTATTGCGCGTATTATTGAACATCTCAGTCGGAATTACATCTGACTGTAATGATTTGGCCTTCGTTAGCCACAGCCAGACATCTTATATAACATCAAATAGAAGAGCAGACCTTGCTGTCAGGCTATCAGGTATACTGTGATCCAGCACGCACCTCCAATCATGGAGAGCCTCTGAAACGGGATATACAGTAGCATTGTTGGGGTGCAGAGGGCAGCGCCGAGGGTTTCTATCAGATAACCAGCTGCAATTGTGCCCGTTGGATTTTCCAAAGCTTTGGTTGCGTTGCTGACAGAGCAGCTTGAAAGGTTGCCTTGTAAAGGTCACAGCTTAGACCCGCTTGCATTCTTTTTCTGATCTCAGTCCTTTTATTCTTCCTCAGTATTCTTGACACAGCATGCAGATGGCATTGTTAAGCAAATCAACTGTTATGTAATTGTGCAGCCAGAAGATAATAGGGACTACTGAAATACACACAGGGAGCAGAGTCGTCACACAGAGATTAATACATTTATTTCATATTCTGATGGGTACCTGTCCTTAAATAAAGAAATGAATACCTGCATAACATTAAAAGGACTGTATTGTAGACCTAATGTGGGAGGCATTTCCTTTTTGTGCCAGTGGCTCAGTTGAAGTCAGCAGAGAGAGTCTTTAAACATACTAGCAGCTCTATTTTCGCAGACATTTCAACTGCGCTTTTAATGTATCTGTCTCATATAGATTTGAAGGGATAATTTTGAATCAAATTAAAGGATTTCAGTACACAACAAGATAGCATTTTTCCATGTTTTTCCCAATTAATCAATAGCCTGCTTCTCATAGTGGGAAAGTTCTTTCAGGGTGACCACAATCTATCACAAAAGCATCTTTTCAAAGCATACATTACGAACTCTTCAAGGATGTTACCTCATCACCACTGAAGCCAATTCACTCTGATTCAGACAGCATTTTAACATTTTTGGTGTCAGTTCTTTAGATTTCTCATCTCTGTTATCTTTGGTTATTGCGTCAGTGTCAGTTGTTGCTGGTTCATTTATGTATAAGGTTTTTGTTAATTACCTTAAAATATCTCACAACATGTCTTCAGGTTTTCCTCAATTTTACCTGCTAGCAATGCACTACATGAAAGCCTGAAAATAATTACACGATTAGTACAAGACAGGAAAAGGGTTTTGCTTCTAGTGTAGTGTGCTATGAGCCATTAAAGTGATTTCAGATTTTGCTTTGTTATTTTATTAGTGACCCAAGCCATTATTTAGGTGTAATGAAATAGTGCTTGGAAAACTACTTGATCTCTACACTGCTGACTTTTGTTGTCCGTCTTGGCAGCATTTTCCATTTGGCACATGATAGTGGAGGGAGTCGGGGAGAAGCAACCAGGGCTGGCTGGCTAGTGAAACCGCACCACATCCAGGCTTTGAATTATAGATCTGCAGTGGGGGCTAGCTGTGCTATAGTCAGCAGGATGGCCAACCAAGTCAATCCTGCTGCGTTAATGACCCCAACAGCAGGCCTTGCTGATCACCATTCCCATCAGCCAAGAAAAGCACCAGGCAGTGCTGCCCATCTCCATCTCGCCACCCTGTTTATTGCAGGTGTGTAGATAATGCCATCATGCTAATTGGGTTCATGTCGCCACATGAGCAAGCTGTTGTCTGACTTTGGCTGATCCTTGAGATACTATAAATATTTTATAGCCTCTATTTTTCTTAGCCACCATGTATAAATTCACGCTCTGACCATTTTCTTTTTGCCAGTCTCCGAGGTCAAGTTAAAATGAGTCACGCGCTGTGTCCAAATGAAAAGTGGCTGTAGCATGTGATGTCCATTGTGACACCATGATTAAAACTGCTAAAAATGACACCATGCTTGTAGAGGCTGTCAACCAGGAAATTGCTTTCCTTTTTACTTTGTGCTTTTCTCAGGTGCATCGGGCTTCTAGCCCACTTGTGTCAAAATTGATGTCTCCTTCAGAGGTGCCCATGAATAAGTCAGCAGCCAGTGAAAAGGGACAATTGGTCCTGGTACAAATAACAACAAGAGCCAATTTAAAACCCAGTGAAAAGTCTTGTTTTGACGTCAAACATCTAAAATTGTGTCTTTCCCTGATCTTTAAAAGATCATGGGTTAAAAGTCAACCACTACCAGTAACCATTTTGGCAGAGGTTTAGAAATCACACAGTGGCTGCTTCAGCTGGTTGTTATCATCAGTGTTAAGCCATTAATGGATGTGATGGCAAATGGACTATTACTATACTATCAGTCTTGGCCTGCCCTTTATTTTGTTCGTTAACAGCAAACGCATAGGCCCTTATAACGATCTGTGTGTTTACTGTATTGTAGCAGTTGTGTTTGGAGAATGGTTGCTGTGCAGCTGTTCACTGACTCACAGCCTCTCGTCTCAAGTAAGCTCAATTCAAGAGAGATGAGTTTGATAAACTATTTTAAGGCTCATTTTACCAGCTAACAGTTTCATCAACTGATCTCAACATTTGCCAGATGTACTCATAGCAGCAAAATGTGGTTAGTCAGCTCTTGTGAGGAAATAAATTACATACCTTTTTTATAGGTGAGTTTCTTTGTGCTTAAACATACTGTGGCGCATAAGAGTGTTAAAACTCTCACTCTTTTTCATGTTATACACACCGACATGCTTCTTTCACCGTGAGTGTTTGAGTACATGTTTCCATGTAACTGTGTGCGAGAACCAGAAAGAAGGAGAATGTATAGAGAGCTAATGCCAAGAACGCTACGTTTCTAAGCGTTTCTTTACCTGTTCTGTACGGTAGACGTTAGTGCTCAAGGGCTAATACTGACCTGTACCTAACCTCAGACACTTCTCAGAAGCCTCTTAATTGAATGCAGAGAATAATCTACGGTAAAGGCTGTCTGCGTTGAGAACTTCTAAACCCAGGAAGGTTAGGTACATGTCCAGACATCCCGTCTTATGTTGCCACACAGTGTACTGACATTAGAGCCAGCACCTTAAAGTCTTATCAGGAGACTTAAGAAAATTAATAGTATAGAATCTTTCCAAGCAGCAGATGCTGTGTGTGGATGTTCATGGGTGGAGCCGTGGGAAGGAAGCCTATACTGTAACTCAAGAAACACAGATGACAGATGGGACTAGAGGTGTTATCAACACCCTTGGTCCCTAATGATTTCCCAAGTGCATGCACAGAGACAGAACTGTGCGTGAAAGCACGCATTTGATACCTACTATTGTGTAAGAGCACTGCTGTGTGATCATCAGCTTTTTCAAGCAATAAAATTACACAAGCATGCCTTGCATAAATTAACAAGCTATGTCGCTTTTCAACATAAAGCCAGCTAGCTTAAAAAGGCATACATTTTACTCCATTATAGTTTTTGTTTACATTTGAACTGGTACTTTTTACCCCCCACCTCCAAAAAGTCTTCCCAGGGGTGCAAAAAATGTGAAAACACTCGTGGTATGCATTTGGTGTGTACAAAAACAACAAAAACGTTTTATAATAAAGTTATAATGTCTGCTGCTTCTTTTAAAGTTCAAAGTTTTTCTCCTCAGTTTTGCCAAATGCTTGCTCATAAAGGATCAATTTGCAAATCTATGTTTAATGTTGTGCTCTTTTTCTTACATAATTAAGTGCTTTCAGATGATGATAAATAAAGAAAGCTGAATTGAACTAAAATTGTCAGCATTTAATTTCCCTTTCTCTAAAACTCAAACTCACTCCCCACTATGTTGTGGTAGGTTTAGTTCAGATCATTGCAAGATGACAGAACGAGGAATTGTGGTTGACAACATCTATCTAGATTAAGTTAAATTTTTTACCATGGTCACAATAGGTGAATGTGAGAAAGGGCCACTATTGTTTGCCTGATTGTCCATGCTGGGCCTTCCTGCCTACACCTCTAGTCACCGCTGGGACCAGTGGTTTCCCTTAAGAGGTGGGCTTTATATTCAAAGACACTCCCTCATCTGGGCGTAACTCCAGTTGGGATGGCCCCCTTTGCTCCCGACCACTTTGATACATTTATTTTGTTATTAGATTTTCAATTACACACTTTTTGTGTCTGTGCTGCTCTTTGCCAAAATAATTCTTCTGACTACACTCACATTGTTTGTGAAGGTCATCACATTGACTGAGACTAAGTGGCTTAAGAGCACCTGTTCTGGGATACTAAGAGAAGTACTACGTTGTTCACAGTGTCTTTGCTATGAAATGCGATCAGAGCTTGTACGTCATTGTATCTGGGTGCTACAGGAGACAGAGGAAGTTAGTTGCTGGACATGCTGTCCTCTTCATTTCACATGTTATCTTTGTGTCTAAAGGATATTGGGGCATTAATCTTCTTCATGTGTATGCCATACAAAAAATACTGACTGAAAAGGTAACAATATAAATTCAAAGAACAAATAGTTGTATGCCTTCAACGTTTACCCTTTTTTCTTAATACTTCACTCCCCTCTTTGTCCCCCTCTTTTCTGATTGCAACCTGTGTAAGCCTGCCATGCTCCCCGCCTTCATCTGTTGTTCCCAGTTTATTAAAAGTGAACACCCCCCCCCCCTTGAATTTCAATTGAGAGGCTTCAAAGTGAGCGGTTCAGTGGTTGGTGGGGTTGGGGGGTGGTGGGGTCATCAAACAAGCCGGGTGCTTCAGGCCTCAGAGGACTCTCAAGGCCCACTGCTGAATGAAGTTGGTCAGCTGACAGACCCCCAGCTCCCCCATGGTCATATCTAAATAGGCTTAAGTGCTCTCTGTTTTTATTAATTTTTTTCCCAAGTGGGTAGCACAACATTCAAGCCTACAATACTGTAAGAAAACTAATTTTCCTTCAGCTGTATACAAGCACACCGAGTCAGTTGGAACCTCTCTGAGCCAGAGATTTGTCATCCCTACTGTAATATATTTTTCCTGATGTTGTGATGTGCTCTTTCTGCATTGTTTCTGAAATGTTCTTTCTTGAGAGATGTGATTTACTAGTGATAATGGACTAGTTTTGTCAAACCGAACAATTATAAGAATGTGACATTTCAGTGCTTATTCACATTCAGCGTAATTTCTGCTGCTGTGTCTGTCACATGCACAAAAGCATATTTTTAGCATATTTTTAACACCAATGTTTCCAATTTTCTCCCTAAAAAAACTGAAGTTTGTCTCTTTACTGAATGAATGTCTTTGCCATGTGAGCTGCTTTTTGGGTCATTATGTTCTATGATCATGATTCAGACAGATGGCCTGAGTGGATTCCCATTTCCATAAATGCATATTCTACATACAAGCTGTGAAATGAGTGTAGAGGGGACTGTATTTGTCATAAGAAGTGCCTTTCATTTCCTGGAGGAAATAGCTTCCGCTGGCATTTTCATCTTTTACATCCAATTTCTTACCATTAATTTTAAAAATATACAGGTGGAAAAAGTCACACTAACTAAAGTTTTTACTTTTAACATTTCAGCTCAAAGGTGCACAAGAGTGAAGTTGCACAATTGCTTTTCCCTTCCTTTCTTTGCCTTCACGTGACACTGCTTCTCTGTTAGATGTATTTTCTTTTTTTTTTGTACATGTCTCTTTAATTTGGATCTGAATATATATACACACATATGATTTAGTGCTGATTACATGCACCTTTAATGCAAGAAAATATAGAAATGCTGTTACAAATTGGTGTGAAGTTGATACTACTACTACTACACAGAACATCTGCCTTCACTGCCACAAACAGTCAATTCGGTCACTTAACACCAACAGATGTGTTTTAGCAAATGTGAAAACTATAAAGGTTGGAGAGAAGGTGAACTAGATCCTTTAAAATAGTCACAAAAGGTAATTGAATGCTAAACCTACTTTAAAAAAAGACAAATGTAAAAAAATAAATCCAAATGGACACGCTTGGAGCATGGTGTTCTATGATCATTAAGTAGGTACTGGAGCTCATCTCATTGCCCTGAAGGGGGACATCAAGCAAATGGCTCTCTCGTTTTTCCAGATGTACAGCACAGTAATGGGCTCAACAGCAACTTGCATCTGCAGTGATCTGCCACAAAGAGACATATCTTTATTTTGTGTTAGCTAGTCCTGGAAACTGAGCGGTCGTTTATATTTTTTTCCTGCACTTATGAGATACTGTAATGATTAATGAACAGTCATCCATCTAATCCCAGCAGAATTACGCTTCAGTAGCCTTTCAGCTGACCTTCTGGTCATTTATCTTTGCCACACTTTCAAGCTGGACCTAATGTCATGGAATAGCAAGCACATTTGCTCATTAGCACAGCTTTCCACAGTTATTAAAAGTAAACCGTACTGTCTACACAACACAATCAAACACATTACCAAGTTAAATGGCCACTCTGATGTCAATACTGTTTAGCCCTTTTCCTGCAATAACCTGTCTTTCTTTCCTGTATCTTTACCATTTTCTCCATTATTAGATGGTGGTTCTGATGGACCCCATGGAGGACCCAGACGACATCTTGCGTGCCAATCGCTCGAGGGAGAAGACTTATATGTTTGATGTAGCATTTGACTTCTCCGCTAGTCAGGTTTGTCATGAGTTAAAGTTTGAAGAAAAATTCATATTGTTGTATAGCTGTTTATGTATGGCCTGAACCCTTTATTTCCTCCCCCCTATACAGGAGGAAGTGTACCGGGCAACAACAAAAGGCCTAATTGAGGGCCTGATATCAGGCTACAATGCTACTGTGTTTGCCTATGGACCCACAGGTTAGTTTTGTGTATGTGCATTGTTCAAGAACCAAGTATATTTCTTAGTACTCGGTCTCAGTGCTCATAGGTGTGTCATATACTAATTACATGTGTAGCCTTGCTGACCTTTAATCTGTTGTCAGCCTGAGCCAGAGAGCTATTCAGCATGCTCTTGGGAAAAGGTAGACATCTTATTAACACCTGTTTCACTTTTGATTTTAGCAAAGGTCTGATTAGAAAATGAGTCATGCTCTGCATCCCACATTTCCAGCGGGTAGTCACAGGCTGTGAAAGACTAGTACAGAACCATTGCTTCATCAATTTTTCTACCTTTCTCCTGCTTTCATTTACTTTTTTTGCCTTCTGCCTGGCCATTTCTCACACACAAGCTCTACTCTTTTTCTCCTCTTGTGGAAAGTAAGCACAGAGGTTGTAGCCACTCATGTGCATGTATGTGTAACAGTCAGTCGTACAAAAAAAAATCTGAAATGTGCTTCACTACAGTAAACATTTTAGTTTTAGAATTTCATAGGTGCTTGAGTCTGATAACTTTCAAACTGCATTAATATTTGTTTTCACCTTGAAACTACAAAGTTAGCACGTTAGGAGCAAATGATTTGCATTTATTTATACTTTAAATCATTTTTTCACGAATTCACCTCTGTAGCTAATTTTGTCTGTCACTGGATGCTCACTACATGGTTAAGACTGGGTCTATGAGAGGTATTATATTTTGTTTTTAGGTTGTGGAAAGACGTACACCATGTTAGGGACTGACAAGGAGCCAGGCATCTATGTTCGAACTCTGAACGACCTGTTCCGTGCCATTGAGGAGACCAGTAATGACATGCTGTACAGCGTCTCTATGTCCTATCTGGAAGTAAGGCTTTTCATTTTTACAAGAATTTGTCTCTAGACCTGTATTCTTACCACGAACTCTCAAGTAATGACAAATCTCCTAATTGCTCTGCAGTGAGACCCAAAATGTTAGATCCATTACTCTGATTGCTCACTCAGTAATTACCACTAATTTCTTGAGGTATGAACATTAGATATCCATCGCTGGTTCCGTCTACTTCTCAAATGGGATTTTTTTTTTTTTTTTGGTTTCCTCCGTCACTCCTTATTTGTAACATTTGATGTTGTTAATTAATGCCAGTAGCAGGCAGATACAACTGGTGTCACTTTACCTTTTTCTGGTATCCATGTCATATCTGAAGTGAGCTGAGCATCCTTATCTGCGGCCCAGTAGGGAAATATATATAAATGATATAAAATAAGATTGTTAGATATCTTTTTATATTATGCCGTGCAACTTTAATATATGCTCAAAAAAGGTGACCTCTGGAAGTGATACAAGCAGTCACCCATCAGTACGTGGATTTCCCGATCCAATTGATATTACTGGGATTTTTAAGACTGATACCAATATTTGATTATTTAAACTTCAATGTATGAGCCGATATTTTTTGTTTCTTTCAAACACATGAAACTTAAACAGAGTTCCCTAACATGTGATGTGCATAGATATTTATGAGCCCTTGCTAAGATAATACAAGAATGCAGTTCACAAGCTATCTTGTTTTATTGTCACAACAACTTGGGAATAACTTATTTAAGTTCTGGCCAACTCTCCTCAGATCAGCTAGTGGATCAACTTTGGTGGACAAATTATACAACGTGAACACTCAGGGTTGAAGGGTGGTTTGACTTTTGACTTTTTAAAATTTTCATTTATCTGTCGTTATAAAAGCTGATTCTGATATTTCAGTAAATGTAAATGTATTAGCCCCAGTGATATTAGTCCCACCATTATATTGGTCAAGCTCTACCTAACACCTCACCAGTCAGATTTTCACCAAGAGCAGTCAGATCTGTGATAGTACTCTCATGGAGGCTGCAGGAACAGCTTGGACATTCATGTCAGCATCCAGCATGCCAGTAGCTCAGCCTTAGCCAATTTCAGTCAGTCACAGCATGGTGGCACTGATGACAGTGTTGTGTACACACTGTTCTTTTGTGTTTGGAGAGCAATGGCTTGAAAATACAATAAACTGATTTATTCTGGAGTGTACAAGAGAGTTCATTTGTGCTCAGTAAACACACCAATCCTGCCACTGACTGAAACCAGTTGACCACAACTGAAAACTACTCACAGAATATGTTTGGGTTTTTTAAGAGATTAAAATGTTGTAATAATAGAAGATGTACTTTATGACACTAGGCCTCTATTGCCTAGTATATGTTGAAGCATTATTAAATGTATGTTACTGGCCATTGCCTGTATGTTTTGCATCTTCAAATTATTCTTATTCATGGAAGTTTGGCTTTTTGTAATGTTGTGTAGCGTCTATGTTTTATTTTCCATTTTAATATTATCCTTATATTGCCTCTTCTCAGATAGGCAGCATCATTTTTAAGTCTCAGATTCTTCTTCCAGGATTCACCTCTTCACTGTTAATGTGTTTTGCGGGAATCTTATAATGAATCTGCTGATTGAGGACGTCTGTTTGTCAAACTAGAAACTTTTATGTACATGTTTTTCTCAGTTGAGCCTTGGAAACTCCCAGCTGTTTTTCTGTTTTAGTTAGATTTAGTCTGTGTTGTTCTGTGAATGGAGTAGTACAAACCATTGTGTTCATTTTTTATGGCAGTTTTTCCACATTAATTTGTCTCCATTTCTTAGAAGTTTGAGTTTTGGTGGGGGTTTTTGGGACAATTTTAGACTGTAATAACATACAAATGCTGAAGCATGAGTCGCTCAACTAGTCAAATGGCATGATTGTTTAGTCTTCAGCTGTGCTAACTTTTTTTTATTTGAAAATGATTTTCCAAATAAAAGGTTTTTTTTCTTTTTACAAAATAAACATGCATTAGCTTTGAACAGTTTTGCACTAGAACACAGGATAGATGTTTTCTTGAAAATGGGCCTGGGTGTGCCTATGTAGATATTCTATTAAAAGTCAGATTATCAATTTAATGTTATCAAAATCAAATGTGCTTTTGCTTCTGAGTGAACCAAAGTTTCTGAGTGATTATATTTTAATAACAGTGTCGACTTCTGACTAATTATTTATCCTGTGGCAATAGAGAACATACAGAATGTGCTTTTGTGCCACTGATTACCTCCTTATTAGCTGTTAACCTACAACATTTAGGTGAAGTTAAGTGATGCGAACAATTAAATAAATCAAATTTCTTTGAATTTTGGAACAAATTTTTTCAGGTCATTTTCCTGTGTTGGGGCCATTAGTTCAGGTTTGTTTTTGAGGTTAGACTGAATTGAAATTTGAATACATTACAAGGGAATAACAGTACAGTCGACTCCCAGTATTCGCAGGGGTTAGGGACCACAACCGCCCGCGAATAGCTGAAATCTGCAAATACTTGAGACCCCTCCTAAAAACGCTGATATATTTCAGCTTCCCAAGCTGCATTTTCTTTCCCAGGAGCTTTGTGTTTGGAATTTGCACATCATTCTGCGAACGTTTTTTTAAGAAAAAAAATATATTGTATTGATATTTTGCATTGTTTACATTAATATGAATATTGGAAAATTAGTAAATCATTTGAAAATAATTAGTGAATATTTTAGATATGCTCTACGAAAAAAATCTGCGAATACTGAACCGCGAATAGGCAGGGGTCGACCGTAGAGACCATCGCTCAAAATCCATGCCATTCTTGTCTCTTGCATTACTTGAGCACACTGCTATAAATTGATAACAGTAACTGGAAACTATTCTTGGGTACTGGATTTATGTGCCTTTATATAGAAAGGCTTTGTACTTTTAGGTGTTTGTTGCCTTTGCCTTTGTCAGTGGATGATGAACCACAGATAAAACCACAGGCTGAGGATGGCGGTTTCACTGTTAGCTGTGGTTCCACACCTCATTATTGACAAGCAGGTACAGCTCACTCTGTTTGTTCAGCAACAAAAGCCTTAATAGCCCTGGGTACAATAGAGCTGGTTCACTTGACTCTGACAGAAGAAACTAAGCCTGGCTGGTGTGAATTAGTATAGCTACAGGCTTCAAGAGGTCATTTAGGCTTTTCTTCACTTTGCAAACACAAAAACAATATAGCCTTACAGTAAGCATTCAGGAGATCTAATTAAACTTTTCACTTCGTGTCATTTAGCAAGCTATTTGAATGTTTTTGTTTGTTTGTTTTTCTGTTTTAAGTACACACGAAAAGTATCTTTGAAAGTAACTGTGTCATTGAGGTTATTTTTTATGATTCTAAATGAACAATTTATCTGTTATAGTTTTGCAACAAGATCTGCAAAAGATGGCAGCACAAAAATACAAATAATTGTGTCAGATTTATTCAGAAATGTTCCGGCTGTCAGGAAAGAAAATAAATTTAGAGAAGAAAACAAAAAGGAAAAGCTCCAGGCAAAAGAAAACAAAATGAGGAATACAAACAGAGATGAAAAATGAAATAAATGTGTAAATATGAAAAGAACATTGAGGCTTTAAAACAAAATGAAAATGGCACAATAGACGTACTTGTTGGATACAAATTTAACCCTTCAGAGTGGGCTTTGCGTCTGACATCAAAATGACATTTTGTGTTTTCAGTGCCAGACTCTATCATTATGTTCAGTGACTGACAATGTTATTGAAGCCTAGCTTTTAGTAGCGCTCTCGGTGGGTGGAAGTTAAAATGTTCCTATTAGGAAGCCTAGTCACTGAGTCTGGATGCTCTCTGACCTGTATTGAACTCATCGGGATGAATCCTGAAACAAGTGTGTGCGTGACATGTGTGTTTGCTGTTTCCAGGGAGCAATCTGTTACCGCTGCTGCCTCACCACAAAGAGTTTAAACGCCGTTTTATAGCCTTACTGAGCGAAGTGCACACATCTGTTCCTTTCCTTGTTCAGATCACAATCTCTTTCACATGTGCAATCTCTTAAACATGTGCACAGAGCACATAAATATAGCCTGTACTGATAAAAGGACACCTTCAGCCATTCTGTACCATTCACATGCACACAGCGGTCCTCCTTTTTTGTTCATGTTTATTCTGGTTTGTGGGTTTTGGCAGATTTAGAAACCTTAATGGAAAGAGAAACCTTTTTAGCTACATTAGTGAGCCTGTAAGGATGGCAAACTCTGCAAGCTGGTTTCTGGCAGCTGCTTTTGTCCAAATAACTAACTACTATTTTGTCCATCTGAAGGTTCAGAATATAAAGCCAGTTCTCTTTTGAAATAGGTTTCTTTATGAATGATGTCTGATTTCCAATAGCCCTTTCAGTTTACTTAACACCATGTTAGTATTAGACAACTTTTCCAGACATGTTACTTACTCAGACTGAGAGCTGTCACCAGAACCAATATTTAGGATACCTTTGATAAAGATAGGTGGACACTGTTGGCATGGAAGTACTTTGTGCTGTTATCCTGAAGTGCCTGGCAACAGATTAACTCGAAAATCAAGAAGTTTGTGTTTAAGTACATGTAATAATCACTTTGGTTTGGTGTCAGATTGAGTATCAAGAGGCATGTCATTCTGCTGGTATTCTTACCAGCAATTCAATTTCTAATATCATGACAACATTGGACTGTAGATATTTATTGAAAGTCCAGCTGTGGCCTTAAGTTAGGTAGATTTTGTGATAGTTTGCACTGACAGTTGTTTTTGTATCCTCTTTGCTAGCTTTGATGTATTGTGCTGTAATATTTCTGGCCATCCAGCAATTGAACAAACAAACTTGGCTTTCCTTTGACTAAAGGTTTGTCAAAATCTTAAGGCACTCCTGGGCTTCCATCAAGATTTACCATTACGCTGTGGCATACCATTGGAAAGTATAATTTTGAGTAAAATGTGGTAAAAATGGGATGCACTGTCAGGTTGAGTTGGTTATCTTTAATGATTCCTTTATTTTTCTTTTAAAGCCATCATCTTGTCAAGTGTTAAATTTGTTCAACACTTTGTATTGTGAACAAATATCTTAGCACTGTGCACAACATACAGCTAACAGTAATTCTAGCATATTTACCATGACTGTATTTTAACATTTAGTATTACTATGCATCAGTAGAACCTCTCTGAGCTGCTGTACACTCGGGCTTGTTTAAACATCACCAGCAATCATAGAGTACCGATGGAAAAAATAACAGAACAACCACCCAGCTGTCAGTGGCAGTAAAAACATCCTCTTGTTAGCGTTTGTGGGTAGGGTCTGCTCGACAAATAAAAAGCATCTTTAACATTTCCAACCCACTGGCAGATTGTCGTCCAGCGGTCACTTTCCAGGATGTAACTTACTACACTGGGTTTTTATGTGGCTGTGGGGCTTTCACGCTCACGCCATTACTGTCAGTTCAGAGAAGTCACTTCAGTTCTGTTTTCATGAAAAAGAGCACTGACGTTGATTTGATGACAGCTTGCCACCCAACAAGTAGAGGTTACTTAATGACAAGTTGCTGAAAATGTAGCACTTCATGTTTTTGTACCAGGTTTCAGTCTATGCAGGAGGCCTGAAAGGCTGAATGGAGCCTTTTCCATGGATGTAAGCGTTTTCACAGTTAATGTGTGTCTGTAACCTAGCTTTTTGATCTTTATTGCAGATCCATTCATATATATTTATGCACATATATATATATATATATATATATATATATTCTGTTTGTTATTAGATCTACAATGAGATGATCCGTGACCTGCTGAATCCATCCTCAGGCTTCTTAGACCTAAGAGAAGATTCTAAGGGGGTTATTCAGGTTGCTGGAATCACAGAGGTGTCCACCATCAATGCTCAAGAGGTGAGTCAGTTTACCTTTCCAAGCACTACATGACCCATTTATTTCAATCAAAACACTCAGAAATTACAAAGACCAGAAATAACTCACACCTGTGTTTTTCTAGATCATGGAGCTGCTCATGAAGGGCAACAAACAGCGCACCCAGGAGCCAACAGCCGCCAATCAGACGTCGTCTCGCTCCCACGCTGTGCTGCAAGTAGCTGTCAAACAGCAGAGCCGCTGTCGTGACGTTCTGCAGGAGGTCCGCTTTGCACGCCTCTTCATGATTGACCTTGCCGGCTCCGAACGAGCAGCACAGGTGTGTGTGTGTGTGTGTGTGTATTCAGAGGGAGGGCTTTCAATTGCAGAAATATTGTCTAATTGTATGTATCAGTGTGGGTCAAACTACTTTTATCAAGTGCTTTTCCACCAAAGTCAAGTTTCGAGGCTGTGGCGAATGTGACGTGTCTGTATACAGTACAAAGGTTTGCTCCATGAGTCGTGTCTCCATGGGGAACAGTGAATGATGTCTTAAGAGGATGGAGGTTACCATAAATCGTAGGAGACTTATAAAAATTATAATATAAGCTGAGTCCCTCGATCCAGTAGGATATGTCCACCAGTGGCCACCAGTTTGTGTTTTTTTCATTTTAACATATATTTGTGACATGATTTCCCCCTTTATGCTCTGTCTTATGATAGCCAAGAATCCTTAAAAAATTCCAATTTGATTCTAAAAGTAGACGGCTTTAACATTGTTCAAAGCCACAGCTCTGGTGAAATTGTCACACACATTCATCTTAAACATTTTAATTGTTCCTGCTAATAATCAAACAGAGGAACAAAGAGAGAAACTTAATACAGATTTTATCACAGCACACTGTTATAGACAACTACGCAGTAGTGAATGGTGAAATACATTAAAGTTTATCTCTGACTTAAATAGCTACAACAGCAGCAAACTTTTGATACATGTTTTGATTCAGTTAGTGACTATCTGACCATACCTACAATCTCTACCTAAGTAGAGTCAAAAACAGTACATAGTGGACTTAAGTTTGACAGGTGTTCAGAAACATGAATCCAAATAAAAGCCACTCTGTAACTGTTTGCCTTAATGGTATCACAACTCTTTTCTTTTCATAAATGAAATCTGATGTCTGTACTTTTTTCTTTTTTTAGACATCACTGTTTTGTTTTCCAGGAATTTATGAAAAATGTTCTAGAAATTCCTACAGAAAACTAACACAAAATAAAGACTTATAAGGTAACATAATGAAACGCATTCTTTACAACAAAAATAAGAAGGAAATAGATTTAAAAGCGAAGAACAGTCCATGGAATTTGTTTAAGCTCCTCTGTTAGGAGCATTGTCACACTGGTATGGTCGATACAGCGATGAAGAGAATCTGCGAGCCAATTCATTTTCTGGGATCTATTATTTCTTTGACCTTCTCTTTGTAAGCAATTAAGTGAGGAAAAACTCGAGTATTTGTTCAGTTGTTGGCAGTTGTTCAGGTTGAGACTGCTTTAGTCCTTCATATGAATAGCTTGTCACTGATGCTCATTTTACCACAGGCTTTTTCTTCTTCACCATGAGATAATCATGTAGTCAGGCTGTGAGAGCACTTACTTGCCATGGAGACTATTTGAATGATTCACAGGCATAATATTGATGAGTAGCACATTACAAGGCTGAGCATACCTCACAGGTGTTAGTCACATGAAGCTGCAAAGAACATTTTATCTGTCTGTAAAGAAGAGACATCCATGTAGTTAGTGAAAGGTAAGGTTGGGTTAGTTTAGTACTAGATGGACCAAACATAGGAGCTAATGCCATCTATTGGTCAGGAGTGGAACCATGTCAACTACACACTGAAAGAAACAGCCAACAATAGCTAACTAATGTTGACACTCCCCTGGTGTCTGGGGGCTGTAAAGCCTGTGAAAACATAGTTTAAATACCACCATCATTATTGAATCCTCTGTTTAGTATAATTTATTAATAGGTTTAAACTATGTTAATCTGTTGATACTGATTCAGTTCTTTGTCAGTGCCCTCAAAAAACATTGTTATCAAATGTTATAAGTTTTATAATAATATTACTGTTCTTTTGGGATTTAATCCTTAGCAGTTTGTGAAATTACCTTCAGAGCAGTAAATGGAAAGGGGACATTTTTTCCTTCTTTCAAAGGCATATTTCAAGTGTTCTCACTACTCATCCATTTTTTTGTTTTAAATCTATCAGACTCAAAATAGAGGTCAGCGTTTGAAAGAAGGGGCCCACATCAACCGTTCCCTCCTGGCTTTGGGCAACTGCATTAACGCTCTGAGTGACAAAAATGGTAACAAGTATGTCAACTATCGAGACAGCAAGTTGACTCGTCTCCTGAAGGTACAGTCCTCTAAAGGTTTATAGGGGACCAACTGCATTGATGATTTAGATGTTTTTTGTGTGTGTATTTATCATTCTTTTTTTAAACAATAGGACTCCTTGGGTGGAAACAGCCGAACGGTCATGATAGCCCATATTAGCCCTGCCTCTGTGGCTTTTGAGGAGTCTCGTAACACGCTGACATATGCAGACCGTGCCAAAAGTATTCGAACACGGGTGAGCTCAGTATTATTTCATATGTCTCAGTATTGCTTCACTCTAGCAGAAGTTAATTTGGCAGTAAAAACTAATTATTGTGACTTCAATTCAACTTTCTGCAGTTAGAAATCCAACTTTCATTGTACAATTTACAGATCCAAAGTATATCTCAAGCATCCTTTTCATCTTGGTGCTTTAGGTGAAGAAGAACATGATAAACGTGTCATACCACATTGCTCAGTACACCAATATCATCTCAGACCTGCGCTGCGAGATCGAGCGGCTGAAAAAGAAGATTGCCGAACAGGCGAGTCGCCAGGTCAATTCTGACCGAGCTGACATCCGCAATGTTCAGGGTAAGGTCTTGCACTCAATGCTGATTTTAATATATGAAAAATACCTGGCCGAGTCTTTGAATCTAATCTCCATCCCTTCCCTTGTAGCAGAGGTCCAGGCCCACTCCAGCCAGCAGAGTCGAGAGGAGATGGACCTGTTGAGGGAGCAGCTTCTGGATGCCTTCCGCCAACAGATGGAGATCAGGAAGAGCCTGATGGAGCTGGAAAACAACAACATGGAGATCCAGATTGCCACCTCAAACCATCTTTTAACCATCACAGAGTCAGTGTCAGGCATTTTTGTCATGTTTCTCCCATCTTGATCCAACAGCATTTATCCAGTAATTCTCTTTGTAACATTGTTAAATCCAGCTATTTGATAATATGTTGTAAACTTACAGCATGCGCTTGTTGTGCTTAAAGTTCCCTGAAAGTGTCAGTGTTTGTGGATTAATATAAATACAAATTATTATAAGTCTGGTCAAAAAAAAACCCCAAAAAGCCCCAACATAAATTAAATGTAATAATGAATTTTATTGGCCACAAAGATTTGTTTGAAAACAGAAGACTATTTCAACTACGTACTTTCGAATGTGCCTTCATTAACCAGATGTTATCGTCTCTGTCAGTTACAATGTGTAATTTTCTTCTCTTAGCTGGGAGCAGGAGCGCAGTAGGCGCAGGAGAAAGTGGCGTGCAGAGAGGAGGAAGGAAAGTGTCAATAAGGATGAAAGCGAGAAGGACTCTGATTCCTCAGAGTCTCCTCCAGACACCACGGAGACTCAGGAGGTGGCAATAGCTCGAGAAAATCTGGTTGCACTCATGGCTGAACAGAAAAAGATTCACAAGGAGAAGGTGGGAATGTCTGTCTACAACCAGAAAAATAACAAAAAACAGAATCTTTCTTATAAAATCTTTGGCTGTAGTGTATACATAATATTTTTGGTGTATGAAATACAGTCTGCTTTTTAAAATGGCCCTTTATACCTTTTGTTTAAAGGCGTTGCTTGAGCGTAGGTTTCTGGAGCTTCGGGACCAGGCCCGGCGCTTGGAGGAGCTGCTGCCTCGCCGGGTTAGCTCAGAGGAGCAACGTGAGGTCCTTGGACTTCTCTGTAAGGTCCACGAGCTGGAGATTGAGAATGCAGAGATGCAGTCCCACGCTCTGCTCAAAGACAATGTGATCCGACAGAAAAACTTTGTGGTGCAGCGCTTTGAACAGCACAGACACCTGTGTGACGAGATTATTCAGCGGCAGAGACAGTTCATTGATGGTGAGTATGTGAGCATTATGACTACAAGGTTTGTTAAAAACAAACATCATTTAAATACTTATAGCACTGTTAACTGGGTTGTTAGGCCCTTTACAGTTGAATATCAATGAAATGAAATGAGGTTACTTTGCACCAAACAGTTAGACAATTGAATAATCATGAAGGAGCTCATCAGTTGTTTCTGTTTTGTTTTTTATTAAATTATTTTCTGCTTTAAAGACATTAATTATCCTCCGTGTTCCAGACCACAGTCTGCCCGTACCTCCACACCTGCAGGAGCTGTATGATATGTACATGAGGGAACTAGATGATAGGAAACTGGAGAAAGCAATTGCCCTAGAAAAAGTGACCATCAGACAGACCATCAAGGTAACCACAATTGACAAGTAAAGTCTAAACTAAGTGATGCTATAGTATTATTAAGCCTAAAAGAATACAAGGTACAACTAGCTCCTATGTGCTTATTTCCAGGAGGTCTCTCTACCTAAGATCGCCTTGCCTTCTCAGGGTCGTGACAACATGCAGGACATAGATTCAGACCAGGAGAGTATACGTAACATGTGCTCGGAGAACAGGCGAGGTCAAGCCAAAATACGCAGACATACCCTGCCTCCCATTCTGCCTGAACCTGATCTGTAAGAGGACATCTTTTTCATGTGTGCCATTAAGGTTTTTAACTCGTTACACTGTCTGCATGCATACTGTAAGTTCTCAGTTTTGTTCTTTTATTCCCCGCTTCAGGGACAATAACAGAGTTTTCAAGAGCAGCCCTCATGCCAGGCAAATGAAAAATTCAGCAGTAATGACCCCACCTCCCATCCACATTAATGGCAAGGGCAACAGAGAGGTAAGCACAATTATAATACCATCTGGTCTTGTTCATTTTAGTTTGGTAGCTAACCTTCTCTTCATGTGGCTTCTTATTTGAATTCGACTCTCACAGATACTTCACTCTATTAATACCCTTTGTTTTTCAACCTTCGCCTGTCCATAATAAAATGTTCACTTTTGACTCTTGTGTTCAGGCTTTTTTTTGTTAAGCTTACCATGATTAAATTTCCAAACTAGCAGAATTGCGTCTTTGTTTCATCACCTCCAGCTCATTAATTTTTCCTGTGTAAATGCAATCTGAGAGATGTGACTCATTGGCAAGATGAAGTTATGTTCACCAGAGTCCACCAGAGCCCCATTCAGAGTTAAAATTTCATTTTGGAGACCCACAGAATTGATTAATCCTCACCGACACTCAGACAGACTGACTGAAAGCACCGCAGCGAATGTCATATCATAATGTGGCACTCTGCATCTCACGTCTGCAGCTGCAGCCTCTGGCTCCTGAGAGCTTTCTGAGTTACAGCCACCTCAGCCACAGTGTCAGCAGCCACCTGGACTCATCACCTGAGAGCAGCGAGGCAGGGGCCGATATCCCCCTCTCACTAAATGGTACGATATTCAAATGAGGACATATGAACCTTGGGGAATTTTAACAGGATTTTGAACAATAGTTTAAATACAGGGGGAAGTATTTAAATGCAAGGTAACAGAAAAACAATAAACCCTTGAATTTGATGATTGTTTGTTCGTATGATGTAAGATTTTTTTAAAGCACTTTGCATCACTGCTCAGAATGAAGCCTTCAGATTTCACAGTGACCTAGAAGTGTATTTTTTTAAGCAGGAATCAAGAAATATTCTGCAGATATCCTTCATATTAAATATGAACAATAGATTTTCAGTTATAATAATTAAATCAGTGCTAATGGAAAAAAAACTGTGTTACTCTGTTAACTAGCTTTCTTTCCGTGGTGTGAATGGAGATTAAAAATAACGGTGAAAAGAAATAACCTGTCTCCACAGAACGGCAGCAGATTTTAAAGGGGGTCCAAAACATTGCGGTAAAAGCAGCACGTCGGCGCTCCAAAGCGCTCGAGGTGGATGTCTTGCGGTTACCTCCTGCACCATCTCCCCTGGACCCCAAGAAGCAGAGGAGCAGCCTGTCCTTAAGCGAAGCTCCCCCTAGAGGTTTGCCAATGAGGCGCGTCAGGCAGCCCAGCCCCGAGCTGAGACACGCCACTTCAGACGATAACCTGTCCAGCAGCACCGGGGAGGGACCTGGCCTGCATGTGACCTGGACACGCCCACGTAACCGGCAGGTGCTCAACAAGAACCAAACACCTCGCGAGGCAGACTTTGAAGGTCGTCGCAAAAAGAGACGCTCACGCTCTTTCGAAGTCACAGGTCAAGCGGTTAGTATTTGGTTTTCTTTTCAAACTGCCACAAGACATGTGAAAGGTATCACATAATGTTGATGCCTGTAGAGTAACAGTAGTCTGTGCTAACAAGAGGACTAATATGACTGGTTTGGGGTGGCTTCTTTGTGGCAGTCATTTTTCTTATAAGGATTTAAGCCAGCAGGTTGGTACTGTAGACTTTATATTAGGTTTATTGTGTATTCATTCCCCTTCCCTCTGTGTACTATGTCACTGGATATATGTCACTGGTATGGGCATATGCCATGTGTTGTGGAAAATCAGTTGATCAGTTTTCTTCATCTAACTTCCAGGTGCCTCAAACCAAGACAAGCACAGCTCAGAGGTTTCGCCCTCTGGACAGCACATCAGACCCTCATCTCCACATTAACGGTCAACCCCAGGCCCCTATGCTACGCCCCCAGTATCGAGGGGTCCCTCCTCTCGCCAAAGTCAGGCCTCCCTACAGCAGCCAGCAAACAGGTAAACCATTTTCACTGCCTGCGAGGAGATAGTCTTCCCTAAAGTTGTAACACTGCCGAACACGATTTGACAAAACCTCCTTATGTACATTTTATAATATGCAAAATAACTCATGTAAAGTGCATTTTCTACTGCTCAGCTTCATGTGATTACACCCTTCAGGTATATACATTGCATATATATACATGTAGCCTGTAAATAACCCCTGTTCGTGTGTTGCGAATCTCCAAGTAGCATTCCTCTTTCACCTTTCATCGTCACTGTACTGAGCATTCATTCTGTTATTCCCTTTCTCCATAGGCTCAAATGCTGAGTCCTCTACAGCCAATATGAATAACCTGAAGCGAGTGCCCCAATTACGGCAGCCCCAGCCCCTCCTTTACATCACAAACACGGGCGCCCAACGTATACGCAGACACTGAGCTTACACTGGCCGCGACTCTCAACACCAGCGCTAACACCAAAACCAGCTGAGCCTGGAGGCGGAACCACCTTGTTATCAGAGATCTGAGAGCAGCCTCAATAAAATAAAGACTTAATCCCTCAGTGACTCACTACGCAAAATTTGTGACAATATTGAGCTGGATAACTTAACACAGGTCTCACAGTGATGGTGCTGAGGGTCAAGTGTTTCCTTTTTAGCTCGCTGTCGTGCTGAATCACTTGTGGTGTTGTCATGTCAGGAACATATCAAACTCATTATGAATGCAAGACTGTGCTCATGTTTCTTTGTTATCAGTGTAATGGCTCTGTAACATTCCGTGCTTATTATGAACAGTGAACGGTTGGTGTTAATGGGCCTCACAGCAGTGATATAAATAAAAGTCCTAGGGAAAGTAAGGATATGGGACAAAAGATTAAAAAGGACACAATATTACACAAATGCCGATGTTTAAAACAAACAAACACAAAAAAACAGACGAGCAATGGCCTGCAGTAAAAATGTTTCAACATCAATGTTTCTCGTAGTGAGTTTGTTTCAACATGATGCACTGAAATAGAAAAACAAAACAAAAACAAAACTTAATCATCTTGATCATTGTGCTCTTCAAACTTGAAGTTGTATAGCCCAAGTCTCTGCCTTTTCTTACCCAAAATACACTCTAAGTGTTATGTTCGTGTCGATACACAGGATAGTACCACACAATGTTTTTTGCAAATTACCTGGCTGTTTCAATTAATTATTTAACTGTTGCCTTTTCCTTTATTTTTTTTTTCATTCACATTGTTTTCATAATTGCAACTTTCTATTCTTTATTTTGTACATTTTTTTTTAATTTGTACCAAAATAAATTTAACTGAAGTATCCAAAAAAAAAAAAGCATGTCTTTGTGCGTTTGCTTTTTTTCTGCCTGAAGTCTGTAACGTCCGGAGAAACTACTTTTAATGTTCAAATATGTCCACTAGGGGGAGCGCGATGGCCACAGTTAGACAATTAAAATTGCATAAGGTATTTTTTCTTGTGTAATCACGTTGTATTTTTATACCCCAGTGTTAATCCAGTCTTTGCATGTATCCCCTGGAAAATGACTTTAATTGATTTAGTATTTATAATTCCCTTTTAAAAAAAGATTATAATACTAAATTGGTAATATTATGTATACTTTATTTTTTGTTTTTTCTTAAATGCTCATGTGTATCTTTTAATTTCGCCATACCCTAAAACTGTAGTCATTAATTTAGAAAACAGCTTACATAACTGCTGGACAATATGTTATTCACTGAGTCATGACCAACCTACACTGTGCTGAAGGGTGTCATTGTATTTAGACATTATTTATCCATCATACATTCATGTATGGCTCAACCTGTAATACAAGTGGGAAAAAAATCCAGAATCAAACCTGCCATACTGTCAAAACTGTGGCTTCCAGCTAAACCAGAGAACTGAATATATTGCCCAGAGAAAAAGAAAGTGTATTATAAAAACTCCACGTCTTCTATATTTTACTAAATAATTACTAAATAGTTTTATAGTAAAATTACACTTTTAAAAAGAAGAATAAAATAAATACATCTTCATATATGTGTATTTGAAAAAGAAAAAGCGAGTCGGAAATACCGCCCCCTGTGGGCTACTGACTACATTCTTGCCCAATAATAACTCGCTTGACGTGTGATTGATGTGTGAGCTGACCAATGAGAGAGGGGATTAAGGCTCCTGGGCGGTAGTGGGCACATAGCTGATTTGCAACCCGCTGAAGCAACAGCAGAGAAGAAGAGAAAATGTCGCTGGCTTCGATGCGGACCGTTCTAGGATCAGTGTCCTTTTAGGAAAAACTAGAAGGCATTTCGGTGAGTGGGACTGCCGTCACTAGTTGCACCCAAGGTTAGGGCTTGGGAA
>VVHJ01064558.1:0-13023 GCA_015107715.1 Tylochromis polylepis
ACTGCATGTTACATTTCTAAAATAACCCCTGGTCTCCTTGATTTCTGAGAGGCCACCAAAAGACACTGGAACTCAGCGGTTTCTTTTTTAAACTCTTTATTTCTACTTTAACTAAGCTTCCGGAAGGGAGATGTGCTCCAGGGTCCAGTTCCCCTCCAAGCAGATCTCAGAGTTTCTTTGTCTGAACCAAAGTTTTAAAGGGCCGAGCCCAATCATAAATCTAACCCAAAGTACAATAGTTGTGTATGTGCGTGCATGCCTGCAAGTGTCCGGGTGTGCGTGTCCCCGTGCATGCGTGATTGCCGCGGTACCATGTAGTGCCATCTCCATTGACCAGAGCTCTTTGGGGATTTTCCATTTGAGGTGTGGATGGCTTTTGTTTCAGCTCCACCACAGGTTTGAGAGAGAAAGGGCCTCCTAATTTATGACCCCTGCACCCTGGAATGTGTGTCTCTGTGTCCTCTCTACTTCTCTCTAAGTGAAGCTCTGTAAACCAACTGCTTTTATCTAATTTCACTTTTACCTAAAGTGAACTACAAATATCTAATTCATTTCTAAATTGTGAATATGAAATATAAATTCCTGCAGGAAATATTAGTGAAGGAGGCCCATTGATCTCAATCACAGAAACAAATCTCCAGCAGAATGACTGGGCCACTGCAGATGCTTGATTCTTTTAAAGTCCAGACCACAACCTGACTGAAAAGCTGTGGAGAGACCTTAAGCTAGCTGAGCACAAACAAACATCCAAAAACCTCAATGAATTTAAACAACAGTGAGACAGATTTCCTCCACAGCAATGTGAGAGACTGATAATACCATAAAGAAAACAACTACTACAGTTATGGCTGCTCAGTTATGGCTGGTGGTTCTACAAGCTACTGAATGGGTATAGTTTAGTTTTCACAGGACTGCTACTGAAAAAGGAAGTTTACTCAATTGACTACAAAAAATATTTTTCCTTTTTCTTGCTCCTCGTTATGATGATTGGATTGGCTTGGATTTTAGCTTTGTGTTTTCTGCTCCTAGGATGCCGTTAACCTATCGATCTACAATGACTCTTAATGAACAACCGCCTGACTCAACTCCCAGTCCCAGCACCTCACACTCCCTCCGATCCTTCGCCCATTCGCTGAAGGTTCCCCCGATCAACAGTGGGGGGCGTCGCAGTCCACAGCAGGGAGGAAACCTGAATCTTAGCAGACGAGTCCAGGATGAGAGAAGTGGTGAAGGAGGAGTTATGGATCGTTCTCGCTCCCCACTGCCACCTCTGCTTACTTCCCACTCATCTTCCGACCTCCTGCGACTGTGCAATGGCAAGCCACTCCATACTGCACGATCCAGTAGCTCCTCAGCTCCACCCCTCCCTCCAAAACCCAAACCTGCTTCCCTCCCTCCTCCTGCACTTTCTTTGTCACTGCCTCCCCCTCGTCCAGCCCCTTCCCCCTCACCTTGTGCCAACACCACCCCTCAGTCACTACCTTGTGATCTTGGAGATCCTTCAAAAACGTCAACTGATCCTAACCCTGAGCTAGAGCCTGGTTCGTCAGTGGCACGTCGCTCCTCACTACACAGATCTAAATCAGACCTGTCAGACCGTTACGCCCGGGCTGGAGCTGACGTGGAACGCTTTTTTAACTACTGCGGACTAGACCCTGAGGAGCTGGAGGCAGTTGGTCCGGAGAACTTTGCACGGGCCAACTCAGATATTGTCAGTTTGAATTTCCGATCAGCTTCTATGATTTCCTCTGACTGTGACCGTTCTCGGCGATCTTCCAACGATGGTCTATCAGATGGGGATGAGGGTGAGGACGAAGAGGAGGAGGCTGGGGAGCGTGTGCCATATGGCATTTCAGCTGTGGAGCGAAATGCAAGGGTCATTAAATGGCTATATAGCATTAAGCAGGCAAGAGAGTCACACAAAGTGTCCCATGTTTAGAGTTATTGCTGCAGTGGAGTGGAGGTTCTTTAGGCTAAAGACAAACTGGCCTAATCTCTGAAGGAATGATTGGAGCAGCATTTCTCACAGATAAAGGGGCTGTCATCTTAGGGCTGAACGAAAACTTTTTCAACTGTGTGTAGCTGAATGAATGAATGGAAAGAGGGAGGATTGGACAGGTCTAACCCAAACAAGGTAAGAAAAGAGACAAAATAGTGTCTGAAGATTATAGGAAAGTCAAAGACAAAGACTGCAGTCCTCCAAAGTTTAGAACAAGAAAAACACCAAGAACAGAAAGAGGAAAAGCAAATTCAGCACTTACTCTAGAGTGGCAGTTAACTGCTTCTCTGCTTCTTGGACACTGTATGAACTGTTGTGTAAGCAACAGGAACAAGAGTGAAATGCACTACATTTGTCCAAGGATCCATAATGTGGCCATCTCAGTAGAAAGGATTAGAGAACTTTCTCACAGAGGTCATTTGGACTTGTCAGACATCGGTACAACTGACGCTTTGTTAAAGTGTAGCCTTTGATACCTGTGCTCATCGCCCATGTCTTTGAAATGTTCCTCAGCTGGAATCAGTCCACTTTTATGCTCTTTCACAGTCACTTCCTCAGTAGGAAATGGTCGACCAGTCAAAGCGCTATAAGTGGTTGAATATCATGTTACCTCACAAATGCCATCTGTTAGAAAACTAAGGCCTAGCAATAGGTTAGCTGTCGTTAGCTAGCACAGAAATATTTTATACAGGCCTCAGCATTGCTTATGTTTATCACTCATTACAGATACTTTGGATATGTTCTCCCTTTGGGACACTAAGAAACAAAAACCTGCATACGGAGACAAAAAACCTAAAGAAAGCCCTAACCTCTGACCCTGTGCTAAAGTAGCACTAAAATTAAACTTAAGTCACTCAAGGTGACTAAGATTTGGGTTAGTAGTCATAGTAAATGTATACATGTGATAAACCGAAAGCTTAAAAAACAAAGATCATGCTAAGTGGGTATGTGGATTTAGCATTAAATCAGCACTTTTCTTGGACTGAGGCAGCTATCTTTCACACAATCTGCCTAAATTTGCACTCAATGCAGCGCATGTAGCTTAATGCTAAACCATTGCTGAGTGACGTCACACTTGTGGTTTGTCTAACACCTCATAGAGTGCTAAACAAATGGATTTTATATCAATTTAAAATGCTAAGTTCTTCCTCACAGTACTTTTCTGATGGTTTGAGGTGATCATTTAGCTCAGAACAACTCCCCCATTTTCCTGCTTTTTGCCTTATGAAAAAGATCAGTAGCGTCATTCACTGACAGTAATAGGGTTGCCAACTTTTTAACTATCAAATAAGGGACACTCTGGCATGCCAGAAGCACAATACACAACCAGCTGGGTGTAGTGTAAATATGCACTGTATGTGACATTGCAGGTAATGGTCAATAAATGGGACATTTAAGGTAGACTAAGGGACAAACCAATTTTTGCTCGTTATACAGGATGTCCCAGTTAAAATGGGACAGTTGGCAACCCTAGATAGTAACACTGTGTGGTTTGGGTAACAGTGCAGTTAACAAATGGCCCCACTGGTGTAAAACGCCTGCTGCTATTACCCACGGTTAAACAGCACATGAATTTTAAATAAAAAGTGAAAATCCTTATCAAGTAGCAGTTGTTGCCATAACTTGGCATTTTTCATAAGTTGGTGGAACGGAGTCATCGTCTGTGCTTTCCTGCAGTAACAAGTCCAAATGTCCACTGTGAGAACAGCTTGCACAAAGTGCTGATGTGGCTGTTAAACAGACCTTGTAAAAGGCGCCCGTGCAAACACGACTGAACTGTCAGAGCAAACTCAGTGAAATCACCTGATATTTGCTAAAAGTGTATGTTAAAGGATGGATTGATGACTTCATCACTAGCCTCAATGAAGTTGCTGCAAATTGTTGAAAAACTCTGTAATACAAACGGTGTTAGAATTCCTAAATGACGACACTGGAGCAGGTGGTGAGTGAGATATGAAGGAAAGCAAGGAACATGAAACAAAAACTAATGTCAAACGTAATCTCTGAGCATATTTATGCAGTTACACCATCGTATCATTACACTGTTTGGCCTTTATTACAAAATGTATCATTAAGCTGCCATGTCACCGAACAGAATATTTCAAGGGAGAGTTTGGGTGTCTTGTGGTGGGATATCTTTAGAGGACATTTCTTAAAGGAAAGTGGATTATTCAATTCAGGTGTATTTATTTAGCACCAGATCACAACAGCAGTCACCTCAAGGCACTTCACACTATAATGTGAAGACCCTACAATATTCCACAGTATTCTAGAGAAAACCATGATCCCTAGTTTCAATTTGAAAGCTTTAATTAAGAGCTGTGGTTTTAATAGGAATTTTCCCAACTACTTCTCCAGCTTAAGGTCAAAGGGGGTTGGAGTCTATCCCCATTCAGACAGCCATTTGTATCACTCAAGTCAGAATTAACTGTGGTAATGAACATATTTATTCAGTGAGTCTGCCAAGCTGCTCAGTGAAATTCCAGGCTGCTCTCATGATGTAGGGTGACATCAACAGAATTGTTAAAGGACTGAACTACCAAACCCTGACTTCATGCTGCCGATGTCAGTGGGACTATTAAACAGACCCCAACTACTGACTTTTCTTTGGTGGCACCCAAATAAACCAAACCTCCAGTGTTAAAGAAGCTGAAACAAATAGACCTGTAGACATATCCACAGACGGTTCAAAAGTTTATGCAGTGGAAACTTCATGAGAATGTGAGTGAAGCTGCAGGACACCAAGACTCTTCTGTCAAAACAATGTTGGTACAAATCATCGTGTGTCACCACGTGCAAAAACCTACACTGAAAGCAATATTATGCATACTGCATTGCAGTGCAGTACAGTATATGAAGGTGAGTCTTGTTCTGTGTCAGACTGAAGTGTTCTCATGCTGATTGCACCCTGTAGCCGCACACAGCTCCAGCAGTGCGTCTGCCACCCTGTGCTGACTCTCCATCTCTCTCCCATATCCAAACCCTCAGTCAGTCACAGGAGGAAAGTCTTTCACTCTACCTTTGTGTGCTCCCTAATAATGACGGTGGCCGGATTACTGAGTTCCACACCACCCTTCACATCTGTCTGCAAGCCGCTGACATGTCTGAAGGCCTGAAGCCATATGGGTGTGAATGCAGTGCCTCAGCCAGCAGTTCCATCTACCCCACCACCACCTCCTTTTAGCTCACCTACAGGTCTGCAAAGGTCCAAGCACCCTGCTGGCTTTACTTCACTGCCCCTCATACTGCACTGCAGATAGTGTTGGTGCTGTGGAAGCATAAACATCTGAAACAGCTATAGTTGGCTCTGCAACATTAAATTTAATTTGGGTGGGGGTGAGATGACTCGCATGTTAGTTAAGCTCCTTATAAAGCCGTCCAGTTTCAAATGCAACCAAAAACAAGGTGGTCAACACCTGCTTGCTCAAAGTACCTCAGGACAAAGGTTGTGATCCTTACTGTCAGTGTCAGAAAAGATACATTTCACCTAATGGACACACAGCTGCTGCCAGATGTTTTACAGCTTTGAATGTTTCATACTTAAAGAACTCCAGGTGCATTCAGCCCAGGAAGAGCAGCATAGATGCAGTCATAAGTGAATGTAACTGTGATATGAAACATTTCTAAGTGTACCTATACAGCATTGGTTAGCTGTTCACATAGTGCTCTCCAGTACAGTAACAAGTTCTTGTTTCCTGAAATGATGCATGGGGAAAGTGTTTTTGCTGAGCTGTAGCAGTTAGGATCACAGTATAACTGTTATTCTTCTGAGTAATGATGAACAAAGTGGCTTGAACTGTATAGCTGTAATAATCTCAAAAACCCTCCAAATATCAAATTCTTGAAAATAGCATATGCCTCGTGAAGCACAAAAACTAATTTCATTTCAGCTGCTAGGAAACAAGATGAAAGTACCAGGAAAAGCAGTGGTTTTCTCTGAGGACTGGGCTTCATTCTCCCAGCAGCCTCTGCACCTTATAGCAGACACAATGAATTGTGTCATGAGTCCAAGTGTCAGTATGCCTTAAAAGGTTCCCATCAGATCCTGAACCAGTGATTAGTTAGGTGCTTGATTCTTCAGTCAATGAGCACATACTGCCAGCACAAAGTGAAAATGGTCATAAACATCAAAGCAACTGAAGATAACATGTCACATTACAGAGGTTATTGGGAATAATTAGATAATGCTGAACTGTCAGCACGATACTGATACTGTCAGTACGATACTGATACTGTCAGTATACTGAACATTTTACCTTTTAAATATTACCTCTAAAAAAGTCAAACTAGTGCTCTGAAAACATTAACAATGAATTTCATGAGTTTTTTTTAAACTCTGAAACATACACAACACAGAACACATATACAGTATCTGGCACAGTGGTCACACACTGTGTGTCTGATATGACCATGCGCCAGTGTTGCTCCACGACACACAGGTCCATGTCCTGTGTCAGTCTGTTTTTTCAGTTCGAAGTGGCAGTTTGGTTAGGAACATGCAGCAACAACACCCGATTATCATCAGCAAGTTATATGGTTTGGGTTAAAATTATACATACATATAAAATGTTTAATAAGTCAAGGTACTTAAATCTGCATTCTTTTTAATGACGAGCAGGGGAAACCCTCTGGTGGGAAAAACCAAATGCAAATGTGTGACACAATGAGCCTACTTCTCCTAAACCCCTTTTTACTACGTTTTTGGTCTCCGTCACTAGTTTGATGTTTTAGTGAACACAATGTGATGCTTCTTTTGTAAATGATGGTCCTGTCTAAAGGATAATTAACAGCAAAACAGGACATGCTTCAAGAATTCATTACCATGGTTGTACAGTGTCTGAGGGGCCAAGCTTCCAGTGATTTAGATTGGGTCTATGTTAACCAGAGCCATTCACAATAGCAACAACCCCACCCCTAGCTCAGAGTTATTAGAAACAACACCAACCAAGTGATCCCAAAGTGTGTGGACACAGTTGTCATGAGTTGCAGGATGTTTAAATCACAAGACAATGGGCGTGAAGTGAAGCCAGCTGGAAGAGTGGCCCTGTCCTGAGTCTGAGCTCAGGGCTGCGCTTGCATGTTCCAACCCTTCATTCACCTCATCCCTTGTGGAATCGAGCAAACCCTGCTGCTTCTTCCTGACAGCACTGATGAAGACAGTATGGTATGGCAGCAGTAACATCATGTTCTGTTTTCACTTTTGTCGACATGTGCTTTTAATTGGACTCTTAAACAGAAGGATCTAGAGTGGTAATTGTTTTACTTTTCGTTCAAAGTGTAAATATTGTAAGAAAAATGTATATATTTGATTTTCAAAGGACAGTGTGTTGTGTTTCAGTTTTTTTCTGTGTTATAAAAGACCGGGAACAAAGCTCTGCTGTTTTGCTGTTGCCCTCAAACAGAACTGTCTGAGTTGGGCATGACTGTTTCAGTGTTGATCATGTTTTTTGATGTGGAAACTGTTGCATTTTGCTTGATTGGGTGAAAAAAATAACAAAAATGTCTTCATGTTTAGTTTCTTTTGCATTATTTCAATAAATGTCTTTTTTTTGCCATGTCTTGCTGCTCATGTTTGTAAGTGCTGATGTGTTAAACTACGATGGTGGAACTTGTCCTGAACAGCAGCTACTCTCTTCAGTCCAAACATGAACCTGGGCTGGCACAGACTCAGAGCATCCTGATGCAACTGTTGAGCTCTGATGCTATAGAAATAAACTGAACTTGTTCAAAGTGAAGATTGTTAACATTTCAAATATTGTAATGATCGGTTCAGTACTAGCAACTCATAAATGATGTAGCTATAGGAAGGGGGATTTTTTTTAAAAAATACAAATGGGAGTGAATACAAGAGATGAAATGATTTATTGTAAGAGTACAAAAATATATCTCTCAAGATCTGACATGGACAAGGAATACTCAATGGATCAAAGGTGTGCTTAATGTTACTGCAGAGGAGCTGCAGGAAGTTTCAGCTCTATAACACAGATGAACCAAGTTGTACTTGGAAGCATTTAATAAAAAGGACAGCTTGTTAATGTTTAAGAATTTGGGTTTGTGTAGCAGACAACGGAATAGAGGAAAGAGTTGATAATAGTCACATAAAATGTAATCATTAAATTAGTCAAAGTAAAAAGATGCTGGATTATACAAAACTCTGCCATGAGATACAAGCTGAGCCTTTTAGAGTGGATCTTAGAGGCTCCTGACCCAGACATCATTAGCATACTGTCTGCAAGGCTACTTAGATTACATGCAATATCGGGCCTTAAAACCACAACACAGCAGGTCAGATAATTCCATTAAATTGCTCTAAAGTCTGGAACAGCAGCACACAGCGACCTGTGCTGGTACATTTGTCAGTCAAAGCAGCCGAACCCTCACTTTAAGTCTTCCAGTCTCCAGATGGATGTTTTTTAATACTGTTAGGTTGGCCATGTGAACAAAACAGTCTTTGAGGAACCACTTCCTGTGTGGCAGATAACATTGGTCTGCTCTCAGATGATTCACTGGGTCTACAAGTATTTATAACAGCCATGCAAGATTTCCAACACGCGATTACATTATACCACGACGATCGGTGTAGGTCACACTGGTGTACCTCTAAACCTGAATGGAACTTTGATGAAAAAGCTTCCCATGCCTCTTTTTCACTCACTGTGTGTTTATACGCCACTGTGCATTTAATCATGAGTTATTATTAAGCTCTGGCTCTCTTCCACAGGATGTCTTTGTCCGGTCTTCATCCACTCACCCCCAACTGGTCGCGGCAGATGGGCGTCCCTCCCTGAACTCGGTTCTGCCAGTGGTTTCTTCCTGTTAAAAGGGATTTTTTTCCTTCCCATTGCCACCAGATGCTTGCTCATAGGGGGCTGTCTGATTGTTGAGGTTTCTCTATTATTGCAGGGTCTTTACCTTACAATATAAAGCACCTTCAGGCAACTGTTGTTGTGATTTAATGTAGTATGATACTAAATATAGTATACTAAATTTTCCACTGCCAAGTTAATTTGAAAATATGAATATATATTTGAAATATATATATTTGAAAAGTACTGACCACTTTCAAACTTCCCATTAAAGAATCCAAGACCATCTAGTCCATTACTCAGGATGACCTTCTGTCCAAAGAATGGATGTACTGTAACCGCTATCATGGTGAAACCCTCTGACTTTCCTTAATCTACTGCAGCATAGCTCAGGCAAACATGGCTCCGCTTCAGGATCTGAACAGCAGTCCTAGCTGTATTGTGGAGCCATTCCACATCTTGCTCACTGTGAACAACATGGGGCTTTATATAGGGAATGATGAAAACTGACATTGAGGTACAGTGTGGGTCTTTAAACATCACAGACTGGGGACTGGAGACTGGGGAAAAGGAGCTCATGGAGACGTCCTTTATGTTACTCTTCCATCTTGTCTTGCCTGTTGGTTTTTAAATGTTTTCACAACTCTAAACTTAAAGCAGGGTTGTTATGACAATGAACTAGGATACAAACTGGGAGCCTGTTCAATCAGTTCAGGTGGCATATCATTTTGAATCATCAGACCTGTCACTTTCTCACACTATCAGGATGCTCTAATGTGGCTTCTGCTTAGTTCTGATGTGCTACTTGCTTCCATCTAGAAGTTGAAAGCACAAACAGCACAATGAAGTGCCAGCTACATGTCTGACAAGCACTTAATGAAACATGAGTGAGAGGTTCCTTTGCTTCCAGTATAAATGTTATGTTTGATAAGCTTTTACAGTGACTGCTAATCACTTCACTTGTTATGATTTTTTTAAGAAAGTGTTATAGATTCTATTGTGAACATTTATAAAGGATCATACTAATATAACCCATATGGTGTCGTGGAAACACTCTTTTTTTAAGAACTTCAATATCAAATCTGATCAACTTTTTTTTTTTTAGGAACATCTCAGGCAAGTGAAGAGACAAAGAGAGGCCACAGTTTAGCCAAGCAGAATATCATCCAGTCTTTGCTGCAGTTCCTCTGAGAGCATGTGTTTGTGTTTCAAATCCTCCAACAAGCTTTTTACTGTCTTCTTGTGCCTTCTTTCCCGATCCTTAGCATTTCTTAAGTCCCGACGCAATTCCTCCAACTTCTCCCGGGCCTCATTTAACCGCTTTTTTACTTGCACTGGGTCTAGGGCATACTGATGATCCTGAAAAATATTACAACTGAATGAAAAATGGCTGTCTAATTGATGAAGGTCCAGACTCAACTAGATGTGTTTAAACGGCAGCTGTCACTCACAGATGCTGTGGGCTCCACTGTGACCTGATCCTGTACCTGTGGGGGTTCTTCTACAGCTGTCTGAGAGGTCCTGCTTGTTCTGGTTGCAGTAGGTGCCTGGGAAGTTCAGAGTGCAAAAGGTTTTTCTCACAGTTATCACTCGGTTCAACACAGACTACGATATAAAAAATTTTTTTTTTAAAAACGTGTCAGTGACACTCACCTTGCCAAGATGCCTTGTAAATAGAAAAACTGATGGGATCACTCCTTCTCTTATACGAGTTGTCTGTCCAGTCCTGTCAAAGTCTTCTGCTTTGAAATGACAGCTGCAGACAACTGAGCGGTCATTTGGCTCAAAGTCTCTTCTCTTCAGGGCCATTTTCCATAACTGCCTTTTAACTTTGTCCTTCGGGAACCTACAGAGATAAGACCCTTATGAGGAGAACAGCATGTAGTCTTGCTGTTTCTGTAGCAACAGGTAAGGTACACTGTACACACTAATGTGATCCCTCAGAACTCAGAGGGTTTCCCTCCTCTGAGCTTCAAAGTCAACACTGTTTTCTACCTTTGGCAATACACACACAACCACGTGCTGATGTACTCTGTACTCCTTTTAATGAACTATTCTCAGCTTTTCTCATTTCATGTTAGCACTGCTGATTCAACACAGCCATTTACTCTGCTGCCTGCTTTGTGTTCATCTGGAGCTACACATCATATCCCATCATGGAGCCTTAAGCCATTTTTCCCTTGACCATGTGGAAGTGGTGGGTCTGACTGAGAAACAAAGGATGCTGCGCGCTGATCGGCTGCAAGTCGTTACCCAATGGGCATACCCAGGAGAATTCTCTTTTCTGGCTCCTAGAATGACCGTAATGTGGAAAATGAGCTGCATGTTCACTTTAATATGATCTGAAATTCAGCACCACTGTGCTGGCGCTGCTCAGCAATGTTAAAATTATTGACTTTGGAGGGGAAAAAATACATACCCATGTGAGAAGCACTGTTGCCCTGCTGAGTAATGTTACCATGGTCACATTCTCGTGATGAATTGTCTCCTGTATCCCCCATCGAATCTGAACCTGTGGCTGTGAGTCACATCAATATCCAAGAGGCTACAAACCACTGCAAGGATGGGCATACGCTACTGAACCACAACTCATACACCGCCAGCCTCCTTCATGCTTCAGCAGGGGAGCACAAAGCAGGCCAGGGGCAGTCACAGAGCCCCTGTCTGCACCACAGGATGTCTCAGATGGAGGCACTGTACAAAGTAACCAGCCTGTGGCCCATGCTTGCTTGTGCTGTTGTTGGTGCTTCAGTCAATAAGAAGAGCAAAGTTCTAACATACAAAGCAGTGAAGTTAGAAGTTTTATCACAAGTATTCAAGTAAGACTAAAAGAAAGCTTGGTGACAAAAAATATAATAATCTCTAATAATTACAGTCAACATCTGAAGAAATTGAAATGATCAATAACTATTCCAGCAGCTGAGACTCAAAGAGAAAGATCTGGGTTTGAGCTGGGTTGCCTGAAACAAAAGAGCAGCATTTTCCTCTTGTTCAGGCGTACCAGAACAAAGTGAGCACTATTATTTGAATAGGGAAATATCTCCATACAAGTACACGGAAACATCAGTTACCTTCACTTACTGGATAAAAAAAAACAGCTATTATTTTTTCATTATAATTTTTAGAAGGCCATGCATTTCATTGTTCTTGTTGCCTGAACTCTAACTGTAGTCCCATAGACGTAAGAAAACGCCAGCTTTAATGAAATAACCAAATGCAACGTCACTCGGTACCATGACAGAAAGCGGTATGAACTGTCGTAAAACGGATGTAGCAGTTTCGTATGGGACCCTTCGCTGAGTGCTGTGCTTGGTGAGTGCGAGATGAAATAAACTGTGTGGAGCCGTCTTCCAACCGCACACAGGAGCGACATTACCACAGATAACACATCTGTCGCATGATGCTGCCGTGGGTCAGTACTACAGCACACAGCTGACCGACAGCTTCCATGTTCAGCCTCACTGACGCTTTAATATTTGGACAGCTTAAAGTTAAATGTGTCAAAGCTGTTGACATTGCTGTGTGAAGAAACGCTTGTAGTCGTATGACTAAATGCTATGGTCGTACAATAATCGTATTGGAGCGGCTCACCTGTGAAAAGTTATTCCCTGCTGCTTGGTGTTGGCGTTCCTTTGATTAGAGCACCCGAGAGCGGCACAAAAGTCTGGCATGTTTTATTATTTTGGGCTGACCCAAAGAACCCCGTTGCAATATGGCGGCAGTATAAACGCATCTCAGGAGCCGGATGAGGAACCTGTGTATGAATCGTCATGAAGGCAGTGGTCATGTGATCCGGAAAACAAACGTGTGCTCAGCTTTTGGCATATCGTCCAAACCGAAGTTTTGGTCACCCAGCAGTGAGTAATCGAAAAGAGACGTGTGATACACTAATGTTAGCTGTGGGCTGTTCTCACAATGTGTACATCTGCAATGACGGCTCCTTGTTTAGCGAACCGTTTGTATGCAAACAGGAATTGTTAGTAAACATGTTCATCAAATTATTCAACCCCGCCCCTCTGAAAAAACAAGTGTCTTAAATGAAACTGACCAATTTTACGGGGGCTCATTCCATTTAAACTGCTGGTATTGAAGGTTTTACGGCATTTTTCTTTTCCAGGCATTTAACAGACAGATTATTTTTAAAGGTTCTGTTGAGGCTAAAATCACATCTCAACAGAAATTCTATGCCACCAAGTTTTTGAAAAAAGAGATTCTGGG
>VVHJ01064559.1:0-17623 GCA_015107715.1 Tylochromis polylepis
CACAATTCAACAGCAAGGGGATTCAGAGTGCTTTACAGAGACATTAAAAAACAAAAACAAACAAAAACAAATAAAAAGCATGATTTAAGATGGGGAAAAAAAAGAAAGGAACAGTAGATAAAATCAGTAGTTAAAATGTAAGTTTTGAAATTTAAGCTTAAAAGTAAAACTGTGCGGATTTGGTGCTTTATTCAAATGCAGCTGAGAACAGGTGAGTCTTCAACCTGGATTTAAATAAACTGAGTGTTTCAGCTGATCTGAGGCTTTCTGGGAGTTTGTTCCAGATATATGGAGCATAAAAGCTGAATGCAGCTTCTCCACGTCTGGTTCTGACTCTGGGAACTGATAAAAAACAGGATCCAGATGACCTGAGGGATTTGACTCTAATGTTCAAAAATAATGACTGGGAGCTTTAATCTTTCATCACCATTTATCTGATTGAATAGCAGCCTAATTCAAGTTCATATGTTCTTGCCCAGGGAGAAGAAGGTCATCGATCTATGCAAATCCCAGCAAAAACTCTACACCACGTTTGCAGACGAACTGGCTGATTACATTCAGGTTCAGAAGGCTCGTGGAATCACCCCTAAGACTAATCAGGTCCTCCCTCAGGATACCATGCAAAAGGAAGATAAAGATGAAGAATGGGAAGTATTAAATAGGAAGGATATGATGGAACTAAATAAACCTGTGGCTGACCTCCCTCCTACCTCCATTTCTCCTCATCAGTCCCACTCTGCTCATTACTCTCCACTTCAAATGGGGTGTTCATCGTTTCAGGGCCCATCCTTGCCATCACGTGCCTCAAACTACAACTGTCCTCCTCCAGTTCTTCGTAACTCAGGTCCTCCACCGGTCACTAGTTGGCCCATGAGAAGAAGGCACAGAAGGTCAAGCTCTTCCTCCTGTACGACCTCATTATCTTCCTCCTCTTCCTCCTCCTCGCATTCCTCCTACAGCAGTAGTGAAAGTGACAGTGATCATAGTGAATATAGGCACAGAGAAAAGAGGCAGATTAAAACATCCCATAGGGAGAGAGTCAGGAGAGGAAGGGATGAGGAGAGGAGGAGGAAGCGCCGGAGGAGGGAAAGAGATAATGACTCAGAGGAGAGAAGAAGAGAGCAATCTGTTGAGTCGGAGGAGGAGAGGAGCAGAAAAAAGTTAAAAATTCATGGGAAGTGGAGACGAAAAGAAAAAAAATCCCGTACGGAGAACTTTGAACTGGAAAGAGGGGATAAGGTTATGGACAAATTAAAGCCAGAAGACATGATGAAGAATAGAAAAGAGACTGAACTGCATATTCAAGCTGAAATTAATGTTAAGCAAAGGGAGGGTGGAGAGGATGAGCCCACTAAACCTAAATACAGAAAAGAGAAGAAGAAGGCAAAAGAGAAAGCAGACACTAGGACAGAGGAGGAAAAGCTGTGGGACGACTCTATTCTGGGTTGTTAAACTCTGCAGGAGCAGCTGAACTGAACAGTTATCTGGACTACTTTTGGCAAACATTTATCATAGCATTTATTTAGCATGACATTGAAAATAATTAAAACGTATATTAAAATGGTTTAAATAATCCTGTCAGCAGGTAGCAAAGGCCTTTTCTATATCTGCTCTAATAACCAAAAAGCGTTTTCTTATACAAGTTTGCTAGCTGGCTAGCCGTGTATAGTCAATTTGTATGTCTAAGAAATGAATGTATTTCGTTTAATTCAGTATATCTGGAGGAGATTCAGCATTAATTTTATACTATGACACTTTATAATAAGTTTGGCTTGTGTGTACAGTGAATTGTTGGCTGTAATGTTTAGCACTGTTTGTTTATGAAGTACTCTTAACTAATCACTAAGGTAACTTTGATTATGGATGCGTGCATCTGGCATGGAGTTGATAGATTGTCATCCCTTTAGCAGTCTCTGGTTGGCACTGTTGAGCTTCATCCATTTCATCAGTACTGAAAATAAAAGCCCATAGATGTCGGAAGCTTATTCATTTCATTACTTCAGAAGCTCTGTGTGCTCTCACTCTCAGGCACATAGGTTGAAAGAAAGCCACTGGCAACATGCTGTACAGAAGTTCAGTGTAAGACGTATTATGAAATGATAAAAATACAACAAATACTGCCTGGCACATGCATTGCACCGTAGCAGAGTTAAACGTCATCAGTCAGCAGTGCACTCTGTGCATGTCTAAGTTTTATGATTGTATTTATTCATCCAGAAAGCACATTTGCGGTTATACAGGTGCAGATGTTCAAATGAGGACAGCTCTTTACAAAACCTCAGAATTCAGGTTGAAGAGCAATGTGCAAACTGAACAAAGTTAGTAGTTAAACTCCAAGGGGATTTAAACATTACTTAGTATCACCTACTGTCAAACTATGAGCTAAAAAGTGGGCTACTTACCCTCCTAATCCCTACTGTCATTTTGATTTACGTGTATCTACACAAAATGTTCTTTTAAGTAGATCTTCAGGTATCTAAACTGAGTTAGCTGTCTAAATACTTTGATTGGCTGAGCCACTGTTGCTCTGATGCTCTTGGTACATCACATCTACTCAAGAAAAACAACTTTGTATTTTTATCTTTCGGATTGCTTGTGGGCTGTACTGTTAAGTGTTCATTGAGAGCTATATGAGCTTAGATGAATTATGAAACTGGTTGGTAGTGGTAAAACGAGGAGCGAGTGTGAATTTATCTGAAAAGTCTATAAAGAAAAACTTTTAAATCAACATGCATGAATTAACTTCCCAATGTGTTTTAAATTTCAGTCGTTATTAAGTTGGATGTTGATTTGATTGCCGATGCAAAGGAAAAATATGGATCATAGAAGTGACATAAAAGTTGAAATGGTTTAGCGCATAAGGGCTTGAGATGCTGTAAATAATCCTCTGAACCAAGGTCTTGACATTATCTTTAAAGCTCTGGTAATGAGAATGAAACTGCTACATCTCTGTATTTTTATGGATGAATTCTCAAGGAATACTAAAGTTAAAAAACAAAAACAAATAGCAGAGCAGCCAAGTAAAACAAGAGCTTGGCAGCTTTTTACGTAAAGCATTGAAGTGGAGAGACCAACAAAGGCTTTATAGCTCAGCGATGTGTGAAGAGCGCACATCTGAAGCCCCCTGAGATCTCCTGTTTTCAAAGAATCTTGTTCCTTGACTCGCTTGAGTGTACGACCCCCGTAGAACTGTAGGGTTCCCACATCCTCTCACTTTAAGATCCCCACCAGACCATTCTGTACCCTTACCCTTTACGAACGCACAAAAGATCCACAAACACCACATGATTTAAAGGATCAGCAGTGTTATCGAGCAAGTGTGAATAAGGACTTGTGTGAATAAGAGATTTCAACAGTCCCCTCTTTGAATGGCAACTTTAAAAAATACACATCAGACATTACAGAGATACTGTCTTGATGCAGGGAAATGTCAGTGAAACTCATAGCCTTCAACGTGAGGCATGGATTTGGGTTTCATGAATAGATATTGGTGTATCTTGTCACTAAATACCAAAAATAAAACAATTCATTGTGAAAAGAGAGCTTTTTTTTTGTTAACAGTAAAAATGCCAAACATACAATGGCTCCACATTTGGAAATGCACAGATCTCTTGTTTGTTGCATGTATACATATATAAAGTAGTATATCTGTAGTAATTTTTTGTAATTTTAAATATAAAATCAATCAATGGATGTGTTTTTTAATCAATCATGAAAATAACTGATGGTTGCAGCTCTAATTGGCTTATTCTTCTGTTTCAAGCAATGTGCCTGTAACTGCCTGATGTAACTTAACAGTGAGTCCATTGCCGATGCATCTTGCACGTACAGTGGGACATAATGAAGATGCTCTGCTGTTTTTACACAGCCAGGGGTCAGTAGCTGCTAAATGCTTGTATGTAAGGGGTTTCTGTCTTATGGAAGTCTTGCATAGTAAAAATGTGAATATCAAAAATGTCAAATAAAATGAGATATGTTTACGTAAGAATTTATTTTAATATAAAACTATATGTACACTTTTCAAAGAAGAAAGTGGTAATATATACACTTTTTGTATAATTTGTAATGCAAAATTGCTTGCACAACCACAAACGCCACTGGTTTTGGCTTTAATGTTTGTTTAATGTGGGTCTTTAAGAACTTTATGGCAGGTGGTATACTGAAGTTATCTTATACACTCCACTGAATATTTAAATGTATTTTGTATTGCTAATCCTCATTTGCAGTTATTTCGTTACAGAGTTTAGGTGCCATATGTTTATATTCCCTTTTTGTGCTGTGCAGTGAAACATGAAGCTCTGTATGCGCGGCTCCGCTGAACTCTAGGTCATGCACCTGGGCGGCGACCACAGCACTGCAACCTGCTGCTCTGGAAATATGCAACATTTTTAATTGCTTTTGTTTATGTGGGACATAATGTCAGACATCACCACATTTTCAGCTGTGACACAACGACTTTACACCTCTATGTATGTTGAGGATGAATCAGTTTTCTTTTTTATAACAGACTTAATGTAATAGTAACAGCTGTTATCGTTGGGCTCTGTTAGTTGAACAGAATAAAGAATGGCATCATTAGCTGTGTTTTGATGCAGCATTTGTGCTGATCCTTATCTATGTTAGGCATGTGGGGTTTTCTTTTAAGCAGATAGAGCGTGTGCATTAAAGTCCCAGTGACTGGTATAATGCTGTTACGCCGTATCTGATAGGCCCTGTGTGTCATCTTAGGGTGTTGCATTCAAGCCTCAGGGCCCTGTCAGCATAGTTCCTCCCATCATCTATGACAGATAGATATCAAGACGAGAAAGTATTAGCAACCTCCCTCAGCTAGCACACAAGTTACACACAGATACGGATACACAGCAACGGCCTGACAAAATGTTCCTTCTGTCACTGGCATGGCTACTGTTGACAGGACCACTTTGGACATCTGGTAAGACCATTGGCTTTGTCTTTAATCTCGTAAGCCACCAACGTTCTTGACGTTGCAAAGTCAGGTAGCTTATCGAGGGATGTGTTGTTGTCAAGTTCAACTGGTGATTGTCAGATTTTTATCTTAAAATGTACATTTATCAAATACAGTCATCACCATAGCATGTGATAAAGAATGAAATGTGGCTTTAAGAGTCACTGAGAGTTACAGACCAAGTAAAAAGAAGTGAGCTTTGGTTTGTTGGTTTAACACTTAGACATGATATATGTGAAAGTATAGATTATTGATACGGTTATGTTATTACATTAATTATCAGCCGTTGAGTTTTGCTTCTAAACTGTGAGGGTAATATTGCAGTAGTCCCCTGTAGTTTGTCGTCACCATTGTCTGTTTTACATTTGCATCACTCTGCTGGGGGCATTGAAATAAATCGGATTTGCGCCGTGTTGTGCTACTTACTGGTTATGAACTAAGTTAGTCTTGAATGTAATACAGCGCTTGTATTTAATTTATTTTTGCAAGAACAGCATGAAGCAAGAGCCAGTAAGTCTTAACCTTTCATACAAAGACAGTCTTTGACTTGCTGTGTACGTTTATATATTTCATAACACAGGCCTGTGTATTTGACTTGAAAACAGAGAAAGTAGAAAATTATTGTAAAATGTGAAAAGGTGTTTTCCACAAAGGCCTCTTGTAAAACTAAATGCTAAACCCGTCATACAGCAATTCCAAAATGTCACTGTTAAGAGAAATATATACAGGAGATTTCTTCATATTTTCGTATTTTATTTTGCCAGTTGCATTATACTGTCTGTCGCCATGTAGGAAACATGACAACTTGCATGTATTATTGCAAGTATTAGTATTCCTTTTGTTAATTACTAGAGATTGCGCATCCTTACGGGAGGATTGCCCATAAACCTTTCCAACGAGCAAACAGGCGAGGCAGCTTGTGATATTGTAACACAAAAACAATTTTTGGGAGTTTTTCAGCGTGCTACAAATGTGTTTGCTGAACTCTTAAACATTGCTCTTTTTCTTGTGTCTAGGTTCAGAACAGATACTGCTGACAGAAGAATTCAGCGTTCGTTACCCTAAGATCCCAAGCAGTGAGACCATTGATTGTGATTGTGGCAACATTAATTGTGACTTAGTCTTCTGGTTCCACAGTAACATCATTGGCAAAGTCAAGTTTCTAGGCAGATGCAACAACGCTGACCGTGTTATCTATGGGGATAACGTGGATCAAAGACGTTTTAAACTCAGTAAGAGGGGCAGTAAGTCTTTTACGCTCCGTATCATCAACGTGACAAAAGAAGACGCAGGGATTTATTCTTGTGTCTTGAAGGAGAAAAATGTTTACGAGATATGGAAACCTGGGACTCTTCTACTGCCAGGAGGTTTGTATTCTAAGTGCTTCATGTCACAGTTAAATATCATGCTAAATGTGAAAATTTCAAAATATCTGTCTGATTTTCAAGAGGCAGGTCAAGCTGAAGGATGATTTAAGGCTTTGGTGTGTAAATCCAACATATTACGATTCCTACTTTAATACAAAAAAATGTATAATATTCTGCGGACTCACTGGACTCAGTTTTAAAAGTGGCGCACTTACCTTGGTGTGCCAGTCGAATACAACATCATTTCTGAAACGGTTAATGTGCATTGCAAAAATGTGAACTAAAACAGTATGCAGTGATTCGCTACTCATTTACAAAGAAAGAGTATCACTTTCTGACAGACTTTCATTTATTTTTAAATATATATGATCCTTTTTTCCAGGAGGAGCAGCTGTAGAATGTTTAAAGACACCTGGTGGAACATGCCACAAGTAATCATGTTTTTTTTGTTTGTTTTTTTTTAAATAAAATTGGGTATAAAAGAGCATTCCAAAGTCCATAAGGAGTAAAAGATGGAGCTTTCACAACTGTTTGAAAGAGTGCGTGACTACATATGTAGTCGAGCTAGAATTTCTAGGAATTGGAGGAAAATTCAAATTAGTTGATTTTATCGTCTAGAGAACTTAATATCAAAAGATTCAGGGAATCCATGGAAATCTTTGTATAGACGAGAAAGGGGTACAGAATGCCTGTGATCTCCGTGACCTCCGGAGGTATTGCATTAAAAACGGATGTTTCATGGAAATCACTGCATGGACTCCAGAAACACTTCTGACAGTGAATGAACACAGTTTATCGCTTAAAGCTGCATTACAGAAAGAAAACCTTTTAAAAGGTGTTTATGGCATCACAATCAAAATGAGCATACATTTTCCAAATCATAAAATTTCTGTTTCCGCATTTGATATAACATAAGGTTTAAATCTTTTGCCTAATCATTGCATACTGATTTTATTTGCATTTTGGAAACCAAACTGGTGTCTTTGACACAAGTAGACGTTTAGAAGTTCTTCTGTATCCTGGCTTTCCGCTTCTCTTTGCCTAGCTGATGCTGCCTTACTTATCTTTCTGAATGAGGCGTAAAAAGTAAAACATTTTCACATCATGGACAAACAGAAGATATAGTGACACATTCAGTAGCTGAAATGGGTAAGTTCTAGCTACAAATAAGACAAAAAAAAATGCTGATGTACCGATGGAGGGATCTGTTCATGTAGATCAAATCTGTTAATAATCATGTCAATAATACTTCTTATCTTTGCCAATTAGGGACTTGATAGAAAATTGCTGTAATAACAACTATTTTCTTTAGAAAAAAGTTATTTGTTACTTTTCTTAATGGTGCTTCTGGGTGGCTGTGGCTCAGGCGGTCAGGCAAGTCATCTCCTAATCGGAAGGTTGGTGGTTCGATCCCTGGCTTAACCCGTCTACGTGTTAAGCAGGATACTTGAACCTTGAGTTGCTCCTGATGTGTTTGTCAGAGTGTGAATGTTAGATAGAAAAAAGCGCCTGTATGTGACAGAGATATAAGCTGAATGCTTAAGTAGAGTAGAAGAGTGCTCTGCAAGAACCAGTCCATTTACCTTTCTTTGGTCTTTATTTGACAGAGACCCCACCAACATCACCTCCTAAAATAAAACCCAAACCGCCATCCAAACCAACCTGTCGTTGCAATACAGGTGATTCCAAGGGTAAGTTATTAAAGAGTAAAAGGACTTTCACTTGTTTGCAGCAGTGCATAATTTAACATTTTCCTGCAGAATGAAAATTGATTAATGATTGATTATATCATGACTCCAGTGGGGAAAAAAACAAACATACTCCATTATTCCTTTGCTCCAGGGGGCTGTGGCTCCATGATTCTTTGGCCACTTGTTGGACTTCTTGCAGGCTTGGCTCTGGCTATTCTCTGCACGCTGCGTTACTTCAGCCGTGAGTAGCGTGTAATACATTAAGTACCGTGAAGTCAACAAAACAGCAGTACAAAGGTTCTAGAAAGACATGACCAGAAATGCATTAAATTGTGCTCACAAAAGGTTGAGAAAATAAAATTTTGTGATATAGTTGTGTGAAATGTTTTATCTCTAAAATGTTTCCTTTCTGCTTCAACAATATTCTCACTTACAGGACTACCCAAAAAGTGTCACCACCACTTTGCAAAGTAAGTACAAAATTAGTGATGGTGAAAACAACTGTTTTTGTGTTTCGTTTTATTTTTTGTCCATATCCACAAGAAAAATCGAAATTCTTTACAGTACTTTTAATTTTTGATTCTGCCACCATATGCACGGGCGATACTTTAATCTCCGTCTTCTGTTTTCTCCATTAAGGAAAAGGCAGACGTTCTAATAAAACCTGCATCTGCATCTCATGTATTTTTTAAGGTAAGTATCATATGTGTGAAATATTGTCTATGGTTATTGAAACTAATGAAAATTAACAAGTTTTGCTTCTTTGATTGCAGGGTTAGGGGTGATTGCAGTGGCTGCAATCGCTTGAGTATTCTGTCCAGCCGGCCGTGAAGGGCATGATTCACCCTTAATATCTGGTCTTCTAACAACATCCCGAGTTTATTTACACTTCAATGAACTCTCAGCAAGAAAAGACATTTACTTTTTCAACAGCAGCAGCAGCAGCCATGTAAGATATTGTAACATATTGACAGCCTTTTGTTATGTATAAGACAAGAGTTCCACTAAGTTTAGTTTAAAGCCCCATGTTGTGCTTTTTATCTATAATTTTTCTTTCTGTCACTAATCAGTGTGCCACATTTAGTGTAATTTATCAAGGTGGTTTTCAATTCATCAGGTTTTGGATGTGCTGTGAACTGTAATCATTTATTTTGATACAAACATCACAAAGTAGCCAAATAGACGTATAGTAATTGTTCCCTTTTCTGCATTTTTTGCTTTCTTCTGTATTTATTTGTGTTTATGTTTTTCACATTATTGCAGCAATTTAGACACAGAACAAAAAGTACTGTCATATCGATATTTCTGTGAGCATGCTTCTGTTTGATCAATAAAACGGTATCATTTCAGTCATTTATGGTGGTTATAAGTGATCTAATTATCCCGCAAGTGTCAAAATGCAGCATTGCCTAGAAAGTAATGATACTCGGGAGGTATTTTGCAATAGCATAAATGCTTCATGTAAAAGCTACAGGACAAGCACTGTGCATGGTTCCCAGTGATGGGAACAGATAAGACATTCAAATGTTTGTTGCGTTGTATGTCTTAGATTTCTGTGCCTGTCTGTGGAGAGGACATAGAGGTTTGAAAGTGGGCGTTGTACTTCCATTGTCAATATTGTGCTTAGCGGAAGTTGAGTAGGTGAGTGACAGGGTTTAGTGTCTTCTTTTACTTTTGATGTGTAAACTTGCATCATATTTAGTTTCTCTTGAACTGCAGTGTATGTGGCAACAAGCTTTACTGTATAATGTTAAATTACCAACTACAAAGTCATTTTATAGTAAGTGTAAGTCTCTTGCTGCCTTATTCACCCTCGTGTGCACGCATACAGACACACATACAGATACACACACATACGCAAACCAACACAGTTACACCTGCGTGATTGAGAAGCGCAAAGACACAACTAAGTTCGTGGTTGTTTCGGTCTCAGGGAATGTATGCAGCTCTTTCCTGTGTGCTGGAGAGCGAGGATATACTGAGCCATGTTCACTGAGATGGTATCGCTTCGCTCAGCTTTGAGCTATTCGTTTAGTCTCTGAAACAAAAAGACCACAAAAAATACCACAGACTGAACCACAAGCACTGACAGAGAAAGAGGAGCAGTAAGCGAAAGACAAAGTAAAAAGTTTTGAAATTAATGCAGTAAAATAAATAAATAAATATATGAAAGCCTTAAGAGTTTTTGGAAGTGTGTTTTATTGGATATAATACTATATAATACATTTCATTGACCAAATGGATTTAAACACAGTGTACTTTATTATTACCGATGTGGCCGGCCAAGGATGTTATAAATTTAATAAATGGAAATAATTATAGAACAAAATTAAGCAATGCATTTGAATTCTTGTAAACAGAGGTAACACTGGTTGAGAAGATTTTCAAAACATATCCTGTATCATCACTTCACAAAACTATTACTGCTACACAGTCAAAGTAAAGTAGACCAAGGTCACAGTACACTGCCACTTTAAGAAAAGCATCACTCGGGTGGAAAAAACGTATGTATAAGTATGAGATGATCTAAACGACACAACAACACAAATCAGAAAGGTGCACCAACTCATTGGGTAGAAATATTGTAACCTTTGTAGAGTTTGTTGTTTATATTTGCTTTTAATTTAAATAGATGTATTTGAAATGTATAAACCCTTATACGTTATTATCATATGTCAGTAAATTCATAAAGTTACGTGATGTATGTTAAGAGAATGGATTTCTTCAGCTTTCTGTTCCTAGACAGATTTATTTAAACCATGAGACACAGTCGAAATTAAATGCACACAAATATGATAAACTGTAAACAATATTTTTTGTGTGCCAGTTTTTTGATGTCCTTCATTTGTTTCCTGTAATAGTACAAGTCAAATCAGACATACATTTTTTACATTTATTTTTTACTTTTTTTTTAGAAGAAAACTTGTGTGCAAATAATAATGTTTGTATAATGTTTGACTTTTGAAGTCTTGTGAAGATTAAGTAAATATACATCCATTCATCCATCCATTTTCTTCCGGTTATCTGAAAATACACAAGATTTGATTTTTTTTTTGGAGCATAAATCATGGAAAACAAGTGTTTACATTCCAAAAAAATGCAACTGAATCCAGTACTTTTTTCTTAAATATTGAAACAGCAATAAATTATAACGGTGTGCGATTTCAAATAGTAAATGAATGATGTGACAGTGCTATATACTCAACTATTTGTGGTGAAATCCATAACTATTATCTTATGTAATATGTTACATCTTGCTACAGATACAAAATACATAAAAGCCACATATTTATTTATTGTTTAATTAAATATATGTAATATGTACATTCTGACACTCAGTTTTGAATAAATCCCATTTAGGACAAATTTGTATTACCTGTTTGAAACTGCAGTTTTCCAATACAGAGCTTTTTGAGATATCAATATTAAGTACAGTTTCATGCCATGTAATAAGAGTCAATACACAGAAAAACTGAGGTTTTGCCTTTCATGTCGTCCTTAGAGACACATAAGTAGAGAAAGTGTTGTGCACTATTTTCAAAACTCTATTGAAAAATGCAAAGAACAAAATTCTTCAAGCTCTTCAGCAAGAAGGGGTTAATACTAAGGGAATATTAAATAACACGTATAATTTCCAATTTGTCATATTTGTATAAACTATTTCAGCTTCCTTAGCAAAATCGAAAAAGGATTCGTAAATATATCACGTCTACAGATGGAGAATACATAAGAGCCACATATTTATCATTTTTCTTCTTTAACATGGCCTGAGTGTAAATTCTGACGCTCTATTTTGAAAAACATCAGCCCATTCAGGACAAATTTGTGCTGCTTGTAAAAAGCTCGTTAACTGCTTGAAAGCACAGTTTTACGGCGTAGACCTATTTGAGATATCAGTATCAACAAGAAGTATGTCTTCTTTCTTTGTAATATTTACACAGTTTACTTAGCAAAAGCCAAAAAAGTAAAGGAAAATGAAAGTCGTAACAGGAAGCGTTATCCACAAATTATGAAAAAATTCAGACCAAATGACTTTAACTTTGAATTCCTTTCTTTTAGAGCTCTCCATTTCTACTTACTCCAGTCCTCTTGATGCTCTTGGTTTTCACTTAACTCCCTTTTCTGTAATGCTTGAAACAGCCAGTTGAGCAGCAGAGCAATGATAACTGAGCCAAACTGAACAAAAAATACTATTCACATATGTTTACTGGTAATGAAGATGGCATTTTCAGAACACAAGGATATTCAGCATTAATGTGCTGAGTACCTTTTTTTTTCACTGGCTTCCCCTGGTCACCCACCACATAGTCGCACACACACGCGCTCAGGTTTCAGGTTGGAGACCCCCTGTGTGACTAAGATAGGGAAGCCCATGCAGGTGTGTTTGTGAGTGACTCAACCCTGAAACAGAGAGATGGAAAGGTGAAGTGGGCTAATTGTGTGCTTTTTGACTGGGTCTTCCCTTTGATACGATGCATCAACAGAATCCCCTATTTGCTGAAAACAATGCAAGACTGAAACTGACTTTGTTTTCATCTTGATTTAATTTGAAATAAATGTAAAAGTAACTTATGGAAAACAAAATGACGTTAATGACAATCTGAATTTTGAGGAATTATTGTAACAGTTGAAAGAAAGAAAGACAGAAAGGAAGAAGCTCAATGAGATAAAAATTGTGTCCTCTTATTGTTTGTTACTCGCACTCCCCCCTCTTTTTCGTTCTTTCTGTCTCCTCCCACCCATGGAACAGATAGATCACCCACAAAAGCACAAAATGTCAGCACTCAATGCCCATTACCAAATTGCTGCATTTATTTTCCAGCACTGAACCGGAAAAAGGGCTTCGAGTTGCGCCATAGCAGCTGTTGCTCTACTCAGTTTATCTGAAGGGGGTTTCACTTCCGTACAGCTCTTCGACGACATTTCACTTGAAATGATACGAGCTGTAATGCTTTATGGTTGCTGTGTTCCTCTTTCCTTTTGCTAAAGTTTTCCCTGTTAGTTCAATAGAGCTTTATAAACTGTGAATAAAACTGATAAGATTTAAACTGAAGCAGGTAGGAACGGTCTTTGAAATGAATATTCTAGCAATTTAATGAATTCAATTTCCTGTATTTTCCCATAATGAATATTGTAGTATCTTTTGTTAGTTTTCAAGCAGTTTTCTTTAAATTTTCAGTCCCCCAAGTTAACAACACGTTTGTTACTAATAATTTGCAGCTTTCTATCCCAAGACAAAAGAAAGACCTGATAGGCATTATATTTAAGAACGATTTTACACTGTGGCTCATGCCACAATACACAGGTAAAATAATAAAACATAAAAAATGTTGCTTTGTTCATTTTGCACAAGATTAAAATCATGTGCTGTACCCTCCATCCGGTAGAAGAAGTACTTGTATGAATATGTGTGAATGGGTGAAAGAGGCGAGTTGTATGGCGCTTTGAGTGCTCAGGTGCTAAGAACCAGTCAATTTACCACTCAGACCAATGTCACAGAACATATTTTCCATTACTTGTTTCACCTGGTGTACCTCTGTACTGAAATGAATTATTCAGGTTTGACTAATATTTCAAATTATTTTACATAAGTTTGTGTCTTTGCTCAGAACTATGTCTTGATGCATGCTCAATCATCCAGGTAAGTAAATCCCAAAAAGTTGATTCTGTTCATCTGGACTCATCCAAGTGACTTCTTCAGTGTCAGCTGACTAAAACTGAAACTAGCCCACTGAATGAACAGTGGGCTGTGAGGTCAGTTCCTTGACCAGTTCCTGACCTCACAGTCCAGTGTTCATTCAGTGGGCTAGTTTCAGTCATTGTGCAAAGGTACTGTTTGTAAGATTGGGGAAAGCTGCAGTCAGTCAGGATGAGTGACGAAACGTTGCTCCCACTGAAAACACTATCAACTTCAGAATCAAATTTTTGGGATGCTCAGCAGTATGTTTTGTAATTTTGTTCAGGGATTCAGTGCACTGACAGCAACATGGCGCTAAGTCATTTTGCTGCCATCTAATGGTGTAAATATCCGTCTTGTGGAAGCGTTGTAACACTACACAACACCGTAAAGAAGTCGCATGCCTAACATTGGATGTTAGAGGTGTTTGCCTGTGCAATACAGTACTTTTTAATAATTTGGAACAATGAAAACATTGGAAATTGTGATAAATTAGTCCAGTATAAAGGAAAAAATCTTAAATAATCAATAGAAAAAAATATAGACTATGATATTCACAGTGATTATAAATTGAAGAGGACAACAATCTTTACTCAGAACTTGAGAAGATGGGAAATCACTTAAGTGATTATTAGTTTATATAATATTAGTATATTTTAATTTTTTTAAATTCACTTAGTGATTTTATGTTTGTGTTATATATCTTGTGCTTGTCATTTTTATTTTATAGGTGTAGTTTTAGGGCTTTTTGCCCGTATTTCAGAACATGGCGATATTAAAAACTGTGGATGTAAGATAATGTGAAGTCTTAGAAAAGGCCTCTGAGAGACACTGATGCTTGCTGTTTCACTATCAACTAAATAACTATTATATTTCTCTAAACTAGTTTAATCTGAGAGATTAAAATATAACAATTTTTGCAATCTTGAAGAATTTCAGCACTCACTCACCAAAAGGAGGTCAAATTCAAACTACATGGCACTGTCAAAGTAACTGTTAGGAATTCATGATGAAACTTCAACAGAGAGAAGTTTGGTATAATGCACCATTTAATTTGTGCAGAACTGGTGTAGAGTTGCGTGAACTATGTTCAGTGTGCAGCGTTTTCACTTCCTATCTCATCCATTTTCAGCCTACATACTGCGCACTGCTGCCTTTGTGTGCCAATAGTTTGTGGATGAAGTAGTGATGTTCGATGCTTCAAACCAGAGGTAGAGGAGTGAAGTGCAGATTGGTTGGGTTACAAACATTGTGCAGACCACGATCATGTTGCAGGAGGTCTTTGCAAGACTCTGCTGCAATGGTCCCATTTGACAGAGCAGAGAAGAAGGTTACAGCTGGGGCGGGGTTTCATATCTCACTGAATTATCTCACAGCAGACTTCAATAAACACCAAAAAGACGTGTTTAGTACCTATTCTCGTCTGCAAGATTAAAATGGACCAAAAATGGCTTCTGATTCTGGTGATTGTGGTGTCTTGTCAGAGTAAGTTGAATTTAATCATTAAGTGTTATCTGATTTGTTTTTTAGTTTTTTGTTCACGTGTATTGTTCCCAGAAACAGAAGGGGTTTTTTTCTGCTCTCATTTTATAAAATCTTTTAGAATTTACTTCAGGAGCTCTTGAAGAAAAAATAGCAAAGGAAGGGGAGAAGGTTGTTATCGACTGTAGTCCTCGACCTACACAGGGGGCCAGCATGATTGTCTGGTTTCGAGTCCTGAGCAATTCTCGCATGGAATTCATTGGGTCTTTCAGCACAACTGGCATAAAAAAGACAGTGACAACAAACTTCGATGAGCTCTACAGTTGCACACAGGGGCGTCTAACGCTGAAGTCTTTCAAAAAAAGTGACAGTGGCCTATATGGCTGTGCGTCACTTTACCAAGGTACTAAAATGGATTTTGGAGTTGTAACACAAATATCTGCAGGTAAGTTTTGTTTCTTTGGTTCGGTGTAATTCAGGATGTTTATTGTTTTAGTAGGTTAACGCTTAACTTTGACTTCTTTTTTAAGAGAAAACTGTAGTCAAAACTGAAGCACCACCAACATGCACCCCCACACAGAGTGTGTCCAAAACTGCAACCTGTACTTGTGAAGGCAAGAACGGAGGAGGCAAGTGTTCACAATGATGTGTTATAACATTTATCATACTCATATTTAAAATTCTGTGAGTAGAAAAAGGTGGTAAACATGGATGCTTCAGTTTCAGAAGGGAAGTCCACTTCTCCTATTACTTGTAGCCCAATAATACTGGGCGCTCTTGCTGGTGGCTGTGGCCTTTTTCTTCTGCTCCTCATCGTCACCATCTTGTACTGCAATCGTAAGTGCATTTTCGATATGAAACCTAAACAATCTTCATGTGCAAATAATTTCTAACTGAATGATATATAAAATTCTGTCATTTGATGGCTTTGAAAAGCTGAAAACTATTGTAAAATCTATTTTTTCACCTCAAGTTTAAATACTTTCAATTACATGTAGGGATAAGGACACGGAGATGCCCACACCATCACAAAAGAAGGTAAGCTATTCCTTTATTTATTTTTTTAATTTAACATTATCATTCCATTTGGGGCTTTAGTCTAGGAATACAGTCCATGAATATTTGAGGAATACTTAGGTTATTAGTCCAAGTCCCCTTAACATCAGGAACCACACCCAGACAGCAAAATGAAAACTTAGACCTTTTTTTGTTGATATTGTTTAGCGATTTTCTTTTTTCTTATTTTCATTCATATTTTTTTCCATGGAAAAATACTTAACTTTCACTCAGATGACTACATATTTTTCTCGTAGTTGACATTAGATCATTACATTTGGATGTAACATAGTTACATACTGCCGGTACAACTATGTAATTTACATTACATAACTTAACAGGTTTATTGCCCACCATGAAAGCCTGAATGCCAATTTTAAAAAATCTTTGCAGGTTTCATTACAATAGAATTGATTAATTCTTTATAGATTATATTAATATTCATTTTCAAGTCTTACAACAGAAATGTCACCATAATGAGTAAAAAAGTAATTGAATTAAATATTAATTAGTATTTTATGATTGTTGTTGGATTTTTTTTTTCTGTATTTCCAATTACACTTATGGTCTGTTTGATGAAAACTGCTTTTTTTTTTTTACATTAAAAAAAAAGGCTGCTAATCATTCTTTTTATATATCATTTAAAATTACGCCTCTTTTTTTTTCCTTTTAAAATATAGACCACAAATGGCGCCTCCTGCAAAAGAAGTGATGCCCGGCAGATATGTTTAATCTAAATGGTGAAATTTCTGACACTTCTTTAAACTTTTTTTTCCTTTCATGCCATTACTGCATCTTCTCATCCTGTTTGCTAAAGTCAGCCTAAAACATTTTCTTTGTTTGTGAAAATATAAGATGGTTTTAAAGTGGTTGTGTATTCAGCGCATAAATGGAAAGCTTTTTATTGTCAACACTGAGTTATAATTTTCATGTGGCTTGATGGCTGGCAACACTGTTTTGTCACATTTAGATTGAACCCTTTTAATGAAATTGTGTGGTTTGAAGAGTTTATTTTGCAAATCCACATCGATTCTTATGTGTACTGGTACCGCTGAAGATGATCCTGAGAAACATTCATTTTGCTTTTGAACTGTGAGCAATAATTGTATATAATTCTTTTGAATTGAAATATTTTTTTATTTAATATTTTTGTAGTTTTAAAAGCAGTAACAGTGTACTTTTGTTTTGCAGTCTGCTCACACTTTATTTGAATAACTGCATTTGTATTTAGTCATCAAAACAATTTAAAGCAGATTTTATTTTTTTTTTATGGCTTGCTTAAAATTACACTTACTCCAAAAGTATTTTATCTTACCCATTCACATGTTTTTTAAGGCTGTAAAGTAATACTGAAAAGAACAAATATGGCACGTTCTTTTGTTTT
>VVHJ01064559.1:38139-48313 GCA_015107715.1 Tylochromis polylepis
AAAAAAAAAAAAAAAAGGGGGGGGGGGGGGGGGGGTCATAAAAATGATGCAGGGTTCCAAATTTGGTCAAAGCATGGAAAAGACTCAATAGCCAGCATGGATCTGTTTTGTAAAGGACATTGATTTTGTCAGACACATACAGTACATACAGTAGACTGGGATTCAGTGCAGTTGTAGACTGAAACACAACAGTGCATATAAAGATCGTGATATGTGGGCATTTGTTGTTTGATCATTTTCCATGTAAGACACATGACATATGCAAACACTGACATGCTGTGCATGTCCATAGATAGAGCCACAGGGTAAGCAGCGAGGACACTGCCTGACGTAGTTGATAACGGGACACCAGTAACATCGTGATCATTCTGAGAGAGCTAGACGCAGTGCTGGGTATAGTTTAAGTGAGTGTGTCCAAAATAGATGCAGGACTTCAGATCGTCACCGTTTCTGTCACATGACTTGGCACAGCAGTGACAGTGTGGCAAGGGTGGTGCACTGCCATTTGAAACCAACAGGTTTTGGTAGTCATTCACTTTAGCGCGACAGGAAACTGCCTGTCAGCTTGAGGTTTATTGCTCGAGTCTTTGTCTGCTGTCAGATATGAATGATAGAAACACACACACACGAAATGTCAAGACCAACTTCCATATTGTGCATTTGTCACTGGTCCAGGAACAATGCAGTACATAAATCCAGGCCCTACCAAACAACAGGGACTGAACCAGTAGCTTTGCACTCTTATGAAAACTGATGACTAATGCTGGCCCCACCCAACAGACCACAGACACGCACATGTGAAAATGGCTGGAAACGACTCCTCAGCTTTCCGTTTTAAAATAGCCCTGGCAACATGTGGAAAAACGTCAGTAGTGATAAGGTGTTCACCTCTGACCAGTGGTGGAAATGACGAAAGCTGCAGTCAGCTGTGTAACAAGGAAAGAAAGTGGAGCAAGAGTGTGAAAGTTAAGCGTTTCAATTTTAGCACACAGCTGCAGCAGGAGGAGCATTATTGCTGGAGGGGAGGTTTGAAGAGAGCTGGGTGAAATCAGGAGTAATGGTGTTGACTAAACTTACTTTAACACGCAACCTGCTCTGATGGGGTGGTAACGCATTTAATTGTCACATCAGCCAAGGACAAGAAAAAGGACAACCATGGCAAAATTACAACTGCAGCCTAACAAACTGATTCCTACTGATGCAAGACAAAGAAACCTAGCACTGTGCTTCACAGTGTTTGTACTCCATTTTCCCATCAGGAGCATTGTATCACATGCTCACAGTGAGAAACAGCAGTATGGAGAGTACGAAAATAATATTTAAAGCCATAAAGAGTCAGGTGTCAACCTCGAATGCCACATACATGGAAAGTAATGAAACATTTGATTGTTGATTGTTCACGTTTACTTGGAACAAAGTTTTTGTAACACTCACAACAACTGCTCTCAAGGTCCATTTGAGAGAGACTAACACAAAAATCTTTAGTCCTTTGCCAACTTTCCATAATTTGACGGGAAGAACGCTGATCTACCGCAACATGGAGGATAACATGAGCGATAAATTGTCCAATGCTGAGCTGAACAAATGTTCTGCCACACGCCAGCCACCAAAGTGATCTGACAGGTATCAAACAGGAAGCTTCTCCACGCAAGCATTTACAAAAGAGCAAGCATAAAGGGAAATACCATCCAGATACATACCATAGGTCAGACTGTGAGTGTGTATCTTCTTTTTATGTTGCTGTAAATACTACCAAGAGGCTCTCTTCAGGCTGCTTAACCTAAGACCCCGGCTTTGGAAACAATTTAGTCCGTACTTTATGTCATGCACACGCACACATGTAAACACATACACACACCCAACAGTGAAAAAACTTGCTGCTCCGCCCTCTCTGAATCAGCACAACAAGACCCTGCTGCATCAGGCTCCACCCCTTAATCCAACAGGGCAGAGCAGGCTTGGTCAGATTGGGCAGTTGAACACATGAAGGCCCACCCACTGCTCGATGCATTCCAGGAAAACTGAACAAGCAACAGTGAGAACCGCTTTGGGTCGGGCTGGGCTCGGTGAAGACGCATGATGCAGCTCAGTACATGATAGCATCAAGCCGGAAGAGGTGAAGAGGAGAAAAAGAGTTGAGGGGTGAAGAAGGAAAGTGGCAGAAGTAGATTTTCTGCAGCAGTGCTGTTTGGCAGGAGTCTGGGTGTGTCGGGTAGACTCACAATTTAGGAATCTAGAATGTAGAGCCACTCAAACAACAAAGGCAGAAAAGAGGAGAGGGAGGGAGGAGGATCCATCACATGCAGCTCAAACCACACCCTAAGGCAGACAGAGAAGAAAATTAAAATGGGGGGAAAAAAGACAACGTTTAAAGGGCGAAGGCAGGAAGACAAATGTTCAGACATGCTTGTTTCCTTCACAGGTCGTCAAAAAAGGCCCTGGACAAAGGAACAGACAGGAAATACCAGCCAGAGGTTACACAGGAATTTGGGAAAAAATAAAAACACAAGCGAGAGCAAGAGAGAGGCAGTGTAACGCTTCTCCTTTCTTTAAACAGCAGCTTTCAGCAGTGGTAGCGTTAATTAGCTGATAGGTCAATAAGTGCTTAAGTAAATCCTTATAATGTTAACTTCTTTAAGCACTCCACGCCACAAAACATGTCAAACACGTTAAGAAGCGAGTGCTATGGAGAGCAGTGCCCCCTTGTGCCAAAAAACACTCACAGCATGTAGATGAAACTTAAAAAGGAGCATTGTGTTCATGTGTGTCTTCTGAAACTGTTGTGCATGCCTGCTCTGTTAACTGCCAGACTGTTGTTTGGACACAAGGTCGGCCTTTATGTGTGTCGTGTTTGTTCAGTCTCAGTACTTTAACACTGGAGTTAAAATTTAATGTTATTATAGACGTGCACTTTATGATTTATGTGGCCAAAAAAGAATTATAGGAAATATTCTTATTCTATGTGGAAGCTGTTTTGACATAAGCAGGAACAGACTTTCTTAAATATCAGCCAAAGCCAGCTGACAATCAAGCACCAGGATTATCAGCTCGAATAAATATAAACAGCACCGATAGTAAGCATGGTCATGACATACTGCTGTATTCTTCGAGAGCTATGGTCTGGCTTTTATCGGATTGGCTTTAACCATGTTTATTTTAAAATATCTTTCTTACTGCTCCATCTGCAGAACAAGCAGACAGAGTCCTGATTTTCTTAATGTGTTGCACATCTCCTGCCCTGGCATGTCCCTGGCAGAAATTCTTATGTCTGTTCTGGGACCCTTCAAAATAAATCTCTAACAGCTTTCGCCTGACTGACTCCAAAAACACACCAGAGCCTGCCCCCTTTCCTGAAAGATAACATGCTCACGTTGAATCCAAATGCCTTAGTTTGTAACCCCTGGTAACAGCCATCTTTATTGACAACATCAGACCCACCCTTTCATGAAGATCAACCAATAGAAACGGTAAACCTAGAAGCCGGGGGTTTCTAGTATGAAACGTGAGCTCAGTTTCTAGGAGTTCAGAGGCAAACTTGGTGCGAGGCTGCATGGTATCGCATGTCTTAAACTAAGACTTTAAGCAAAGACTAATGTGGGATATTTACATTGGAAAAAGTCTGCAGTCAAATCAATTGGAACTCTACAGAGAGATTAGACTAGTAGAAACGCGTTTTGCCAGAAAGTTCTAGCGGTTATGAAAGAGTGTGTGAATCAGGTCTGATTAGGAGCAAGAGCTGCCATACACGATCTGTTCACTCAGTGTGAACCAGATACAAGGAAGCACTTAAAAAGTGCAAATGGAAAACCAGTGAGTGCTGTGCTGACTGTGCACAAACAGCCAGAAAAAAAAGAATATAGAGCAGTGGCCCGAGGAACTCGACAAATCCTAATCATATATTTTTTAAATAAACACAGTGAAGTCAAAACAAAAGGATGCATTTGCTTTTGTAGTGATTAACCTAGCCAAACACAACAGCTCTGCATCCTCTTTTAGCTCACTGTTTTGTTTTACTTTGAGGCTGGGTTCTAAATCGCTCATCAGCAGTGTTTTCAGGAGCAACAGCCTGCAAGTTTGACCAAGGTAAATCTGAAGAACACACTTTGCTTGCAGCCAGAAGCATGACAAGTGGTCGATGCTAGCAACCAGTGGTTGCTGCTTATATAACACACTTCTACTCTAACTGAGCACTCACATCATTTTAACTACAAGCCTCATTCCTCCAGTCATACCACAGCACCTTGTCAAGCATTCACACACACACACACACACACACGGATGTATTGAGGATAACTTGGGGTTTAGTGTCTTGGCCAAGGATACTTCAACATGCAGACTAGAGTAGCTGGGGAATCCATCCACCAGCCTTCCAACTCCATTTCAATCACAGAGACATCAAAAGGGACAGTTTCAAAAAAGTGAAGCAAAAACGCTTCAGAGAAAACATTACATCTGCTCAAAGTTGATTTCTAGGAAAAGTAGAGAAATATTTGTAATAATCCTTTTTCTTTTTTTTAAAAAATTAGTCAGCTTGTTGTGCCTGCCATGACTGCCAACAAACCACAGATTATTAGGGACAGGAAGTATGCTAAATCATGTGTCCAGATTGAGGCTATTTTAGAGACCTCAGCTTCAGTTTCAGACTTGTATCATCCTCTGCACGGGTTCATTTGCTTCAGCTAAAATTACCTCTGCATTAGCTTATTAGGTTCTGCCATGAATTTAAACTTATGTGTTAGCCATGCAATGATGCTATACTATACTGTAACTAGATTTTGAGCCAGATACAAATAGAAATATCATCGCCACAAAAACTAAACTATAAATTAAAACTAAATTATAAATGTGTTTCGCTTAGCTGCATTTCCACATTATGTCATCCATCCAGTTCAGGGTCATGGAGGGCTAGAGCCCATCCAGCTGTCATAGAGTGAGAGATTGTGTAACACTAGAAAAATTCACATACACATGTAAACCTTGCCCTGCTTGCTCATAGCATCTACTGTCTTTATATGCCCTATGTCTTACCTTCACACTAGAGAGGAAACAGCTCGACTCTGTCAGTCATGACAGAATAAGAACAAGAACTACAATAACACGATTTAGTTGGGACTTGTCAGCAATTTGAAATTACCAATAATCATATGCCTGCTAACTTGTTATCTACTGACTTCAGTCTACCTCTTCTGTGTGTTTATGAGGAGTGATACTGAGAATCTCAATTATTGCATCACATTACAGTTTCCAGTAAGTGTGAGTCTGCTGCGTCCTCATTACTTATCCATACTTGTCAGGACAAATGTCATCTGGCTCCAAGCACGGGTTGTTGCTCGAGCATTGCAGTAAACAGACAGGAGGACGGGTGTACCAAAACGGACATAACAAAATCCAGCGAGCAACATTCAGATGAGGTGTCAGGCCAAACTGAGAGCACAGTGTCAAATCTGAAGGCACGAGTTTTGAGGAGTGATGGAAAGTAGCACCTTAACTACCAATGGGAAAAACAACAACACCCTCAACAGGAAACAGAAGGTTAATATTTAGCTGAGCAGGATATGTGTCAACAAAGTGTCTGTGTATATATGGTCTCATACGTAGTGTGTTCTTCCACTCCAGTGCAAACTGGGTTTTAGTACCGTGGTCTGATTATCTCCTGCATTCGGCATTTGTAAAATGATCTTTTTGAGGTGTGGCTTCAGCAGGCAGTCAGAGGTGATTATGACGTATGAACTGAAGCAATCGGGCACTGTGTGTCATGATGTCATGGCTCTTAGTAACCACCTTAGTTGGACTGTAGTGATTTACTGAATAACAAAACATGAAAGATGGAAATTTAAGTGTCAGCATTTCCTAACAGTGGGGGCAGTTAGGCGCATGCTTGACATCAGACTGTGATTCAATCAAGTGAGTCAGTTCTGTCTCACTGTCTTACTGGGGATCGCTTTGTATTCTAGTTGCACACTGTGCTATAGTCCTTCATAAATGAACCGTACAGTGTAACTCATTGTTCAAATGCCCAAGCGTAAAATCGTTTCACATGACTACATCGATCTTAAAGATGAAAAATACATACAGAGTCTGAGACGCCTCAACAGGATAAAAGTCAACCTAGAATAACAAATACTGCTTAAGCCAAGATAATATGAATAATACAACAGTAACACAGGTAACTTCAGGCAAAAGGAAACGTTATTATATTGTATTTAAAGGTGCCTTGTAGTGGCTCTATGAAGGGACACTTTTCATTGGGCCTTAGTTTTGTTTATCAAGCACTAGTAGCCACATGCATGATGTATTACACAGCGTTCCTACCAGCAGTGTTAGATTTTCCAACTAATAATATGCCTCAGAAGAAGAGTTATCAGATCTTTTTTTTTAAAATAGGTGTTTTTACACGTTGAATTTAAACTAGTTTAAAAATAAGGAATGTGTATGATGGTAAAATAACACTTGTTTGTGGATCAAACTTTTTTTTTGACAAAGCAGAAACAAGCTTGACAAATACCAGTCCAGAAATCTCTTTTTAGCTCTGTTTTTCATTTCCACCACTATTGTCTCTTTATCTTTGTCCAGCTACTGTGAGCAGGTATTTATAGCATGTTCGGCTGCACATTGCAGCCAAGGACAACAAGACAAAGATTTGTGAGCGTGAACCAGAACAGCACAGCAATGAGCTGAGTGACTAAACAATGGGCTGAAACTGGCTTTTAAGATCTGTGAAGCCATCAGTTTCTGTTTAGTTCAACTGAAAGATATGAGTTCTTGCTGTAGTTCATTAGAAATCAATTGTAAAGCCCTCTAATTTATCACACCATGTAGAAACAGGTATGTCATGACTAGCTTGCACAGTATCCCCTCAGTTCTTAACGGATGTGCCTATCTGACACTGAGGAAACGAGCCTGTTTAAGCCTTTCTGTCTTTGACTTTGTTGTAATGGTTGTGCATGTGCAGTCAAGATATATTTTCCCAGTGGCCATTTCCTGTCAAGTTTCATGATAATGCTGCCAGATGCTAAGGGAGGTTGAACTCTGCAGCCCAGAGCTGGGAAAATTTAGCTGCACAACAACACACAACAAAAATCGTCTGACCAGAAGTCCAAAGGCTATCTGTGCACAGTCGGCCTCCTGGGACACATTTATTCTTTGACCTTTAACACATAAAATGACTCAGAGCAAACTAACGCAGCCCTGATAACAGAGCACTGACATCAGGACAGCCAATGCTGAACTGTCACACATCAACATGCAATCACATTCTCTGCCAGACGAGTGAAAATTTAACAAAAGGCTGCAGCATATGACCTACATTGCATTCAACTTTAACTTGTCCAAATAAAAAACAGAGCACTTAATCTCATTCCAGCTAAACACACCCTTTCTTACTGCTCCATCTGCAGCTGTGGATTATCACAGGAGAATGCTATTTGGGGTGGGAGCCGTTACAAAGAAAAAAATTGGGATATCCTTCAAAACAACCACTATCACCTATAGGAGTCTATCAGTTTCCCATGTAGTTTGATGGTTTAAGCACGTCATAGCAAATACTGGAGGCCTCGGTGCAGCCTCGGTTTAATATCCCACGACAGAAAGCACACTGTACTCATAGAGGCTGATCGGGAGCCTCAGACATTCCAGCAGAGAGAGAGACTGGCCGGATTTGGACTGGCTCCAAGACAGTTTTCCTGCTTGTGCGAGTTTCCCTTATAAGTCCTTTGTTAAACATACAGTACACAAAAGACTAGGACAGCTAACAAAACACTAACAGCAGATATGCTTTTTATATCTAGGGGGAGGGGGGGGGTCACATAAACAAAACAAAACACACATGGATACTTCTGTTACTCAGCACATACCATTACACAAGCACACAGACACACTTTTACTACACACCTGCTCCTCCACTGCCACATCTTGCAGGGCCGGGGTATCCCGTGGGCCTCGGATCCAGCTCAGTATCTGACCCATGTTGGCCGAATGTGTCTCCGAGTGTGCGTTTGTGTGTGCGTGTGTGTCAGCCTCTGCCTTGTCTGTCGGCTTGCAGCATGTTTCCCTGCAGCAAGCAGGGAATGGACCCAGACAGAGAAAAGGGGAGGGCAGAAGGACTAAACTGGGCGTAGTCTGGGAGAAGAGGATCTGATGTGGAAGTCACAACTGGGAGGGGCGTAACTCTCTGGGCTATAACGGGAAGTGAGCTGACCATGGGCTGACACCCACTTAATGGGGGGCAACATGTGAGCTTCTGCTCGGGGAAACAGATCCAGCTTTAACGCACATATGCATGAAGATATGCACGCATGGGCAGGTGTGTGAAAGAATTTTTTCAGCATACCTAAAACAGAACCGGTTTTATTTGGGACAATGTTCAAGTTACTTATTAGCAAGAACACACCTAGATATTTGATAGTGCACGAGCCTTGAGCACACATGGGCACATACATCTAGCCACACTGCACTAAAGTAGAGCTTATATAAAGCACTGGTTACCAGTTACAAATAAAAATAAAGCAAGCGGCCCAACTTTTATATTCTGTCTGTGTCAGCCATCTTCCATGAGAGAAGAGGCCGAGCTGAAATGTTTAATTCTATTCTGTATTGCAGTAATAAAACCTGTGAAGGATAATAGCAGAAAGCGATATTGATTAGATGCTGGCTATTTCAACATCGAGTTGAGCCAAAGAAAACATGTCTAATGGCAACAGAGGAGATTTCATCATGTTTCTCTGCACAACGGCCTGAACAACAAACAAAGTGTGTTAAACAGGAATGTAGGGAGTGTTTCTGTGAACACATGACTGAAGCGTAAAACACAGTGTTAGCCTTCTGAAACTTCACCAGTGTGGTCCCTTTTTTTTTTCAACTTTATTTATAAGAATGGACCGAGAAGAACTGTAGAAAGCATGAAAAAGTAAAGTGAGAAACATCAGAAGGCAATTAAGTTGCAAAGGTGATGAAAGCACAATCCTATCCATACCTGTGAGGTCTTACCTCACCTGTAAAGCGTGAGTTTATCTGTCTCTCTGGGTAGTTTTTGGGTGCGGTGTGCAAACAGTGCAGCCTCTGACTGAATCACTGTGATGGAATCAGTCTGACAGCTAAGCCTTTCACTTTTTGAGCATTTTAACAGCACACCTCAGCAAAATATGACAATCACGCACCCTACCCCTAATCACTTTAAATCGAACAGATAGAAACTGACACTCCCATCTGATCTGCAAGAAGCTACAAGTGGTGAATCGGCCCTTTATGCACACAGCACACTTTGAGCACTTTTCTGCTTGTTTTCAGCATGCAAGGATTCACAGGCTGAGAAACCCCATCCCCGGCTTTGTTATTTAAAAAGGACATAACCTTGTAAATGCATACCATCTGACACTATTAAAAACAGATTAAATCAACAAACACTATGAACTAGAGACCGTCAGTGCCTGTGGATATTTGTATTATTGAGCCTAATATATTATTGGTAAAGTACTCAGTGCTCAAGGAGATATGAGGTGTCTCCAGGATTATATTGTGCAATGATGGTGCATGCACAGAGACACACAGACTGTTCATAACTCACTGTACACTCCCTCTGAGACTGACATATCTCTTTCAAAGTGTCAACTGATCAAGCCTGTAAAACTAGCTCATCCACCATGTGAAGCAAGCCCTCCATTCCCGTAACCTCCCAAAAACCAGTGTGAAGCCGCACCAGTTGTGTGGCATGTGGTAGTTTGTCTTCTTTTTTTAAAAAAAAAAAAAAGTTTTCACCGAGACTGAGATTATCAGAGAATCAGCTGACAGCAGTTTCCTCAACATATTTAACTGTGTCAGAAAACAAAATAGCTGACGTTGTCACCAACATGCTGGTGTAAGAGACATGACTGCATGGAGCATACAGTGGGTAACTGGACTCCCCCTGCCCAAAGTGGTATTCATCTTTATATTTAGACCCACTTCAGTCACCTATAAGCTCCTCCTGTTTAGCTGCATTGAATGTATGGACCATGATCAGATGTAGACAGAAGCCTGTATTTTTTTTTTTCTTTTTTTTTTTTCTTTTTTTAGAGTAAACGCAAGAATAACAGAATTTATAGAGTGTGGCAGCTAAAGATAAATAAAAGTTATTACAGGTAAAAGTGACAGTTGATAAATGGCGTCACGTGTGATTCCTAAAGTTGTCAGTCACAGT
>VVHJ01064561.1:0-17032 GCA_015107715.1 Tylochromis polylepis
TCTCTCTCATCTCTATACCAAAACAGGTATGTAACCCACTCCTGGGTAAGTACACCTCACTCTAGGTTCGGGGAGGAGCTGGACATGAGTGCGATTAATCAGAATACACAGAAATTTCAGTTAACTGCGACTTTAGTTCCAACAGGTAACAGTTTCACAACAAACAACAACTAGGGCCCTTAAAATAAAAATAGAAATAAAATGCATTGTCCGTAATCCTTGAAATTGTCCCTTTGAAAGTATTTGTTAGGTTGCAACCTTATAGTTCAGTTTGTTCCTCAGAGTTTATAGAGGGTCAGTCAAGTCAAAGCACAGATCGGATGAGGGAATGATCTGTAATGATCCGTCAGTCAGCGAAAAGTCTAGTGAAGTTTCACACTTAGTGTTTTTATAGTCTAGAGTGCACTCTAGACTATAAAAGACAGGACCATGACACAGCTACCTTATTGAGATCACTCTAATGTGTACAATATACTAAGCAATCACAACAGGCAGGGTAATTACTGAGGGGCGTATAGGACAATTAAATGCCAGCGTGTCCACAAAATAATTTACACTAAAATCTACACTGCAATCTGGAAGAGGGGAAAAGTTGTTAAATTGTTTCGACTTATTTTTTTTTACCGTTCAGACCCACCAAACTACATGCAGACTTGCTTAGAAACAAGTCTTTTTCCGCATCAGCATGGCCAAGCCCAAATGAGTCTACGTCACAGAATTCAGCGCAATTTGGCACCAAGAACAAGATAGTTTCGTTTCAAGACCCAGTAGGAACAAATCTGAATTGTTGCTGGCGATACAAAACAAGCTCTCTCTACCGAATGGGACGGAATATCCCCAAATTGTGATGCCGATACCAGTGCTCGCATCCCACACTACACATAGGGACACCGACAAATGCTTTTGCCCAGTCTGACTCTGACGAGTGATTTTCGTGATGCAACAGTTTATAAGAGCATCCATCAATTTTCTTAGTCTCGAGTATATCGCTTGAAATTTGCAATATACATTTTATGATTGATCGCTTGTCCATTACAGGGTAGATACTACACATATGAGCGCCCAATTCAGAATCACCAGTAAACCATAAGTAGTTTTTAATAGGTTTCAGGGTCTTACTGGAATATACTTCAAAACCTGCCAATTTGCTGTGAATGTGATCTTCTTCTTGTGAGCATCGTTTGTGACCTGCCAGTGTTTCTCATATCACCCTAAACTGCGTAGATGTATGAAGTTTCTCTTTATATGATATTTAGATTTTGTGATATTGGGTAAAATCATAAATTACGATCTCGCTCTTTAGGCGGAGCTTCCTGTCATATTGCTTGCATCAGTTTATCAGTGCCTGGAAAAACGCTCTGCATTTCACGCGACTCTGAAATGTCTCCAATAAAGGACTTAAATGTGGCTTTTGAAACAATCAGTGAAAACAGCAGTTATTCTGAAGGTGATATTATAGTAGGCACAGTTAGTTTCAGACTGACAAAAGAGGTCAAAGTCAAGAGCGTTTATGTAAAAGCCAAAGGAGACGCTAACGTAGAATGGACAGAAGTAGGTGTACCTGTCGAGAGACTGCAAAGTGCGCACAGGAGATATTTCAAAGTGAAGGAATACTTGGTTGCAGAAAATGATGAAGGTAGGAGGTTTTACTCATGTCAAACTCAGAGTGTGTTGTACTTTAAAGTGCGTGTTGCCATGAAATTTATCATGAAATTTGGCAACGTGTTTTATTAAAAAGCGACATTGATACAGTTAGATTCCTTACTTGAAAAAAATAAAAGGTTTTTCATGAAGTTAAGAGTCCGAGCAAAGATATGCCCAAACATAATAAGAAGAACAAAAATCTAAACAAATAAATGAATAAATAAAGACATCATATTGAGGTGTGCATGATAGGATTTCAGGTCAAGCCAAGAAAAAAAGTGAACTAATTAAAATTGGTTAACTTGTCTTTTGCTGTTATTGGCAGCTATAGTTAAAAAATATTAACACTTTTATCTCTAATACTAAACTGAATCGTACAAAACAAAAGCCGGACAAAAGGAAGAATCAATGGGTTAAATAGTATAGTAGAGCTAAAGAAAGCAGCACATTTTGAGAATATGAGCAGATTGAGATCAAATATTAATCAAACTTCTCTTGCAGGGACTGTACTTTCTAAAAGGGTCCACATCTTTAAGTTCAGGCTCAAAATCCCAGAGGGGTAGGTGGGAATTTGCAGCATCCAGCATTAATACATATCTTGCTTTTACAAATAAATGCATTCCCGACTGGTTCTGTTATACAGGAACATGCCTTCATCCTTCAAGGGAAAACATGGAAATATTGTCTACACCTTTGAAGCCAAGATATCCAGGAGCTGGCGACTGCCTTCAAAAGTACTAAAAGAGATCAACTTTGTGTCAAAGTCCTGTCCACACACTCCTCAAATGATGGTAAACACTAGAGTAACATATGTTATACATCTGATTTTTGGAAAATGTGCTGTAACTGTTCAATGAAAAGTGTTTAAGATTTAAAAACCCGAGTTACCTGTTGAAATTTAAAGTTTTTAGTTTATATATCTCAGTGACAGTCATCACTTCAAACATATCAACAGTGTAAATGTAACATACAAGAGAATTCAGTGTTGATGATGTTTACCTGGAGTAGATCTGAAGCCTAAAAACAACATATAAGTACTTTATTCTGCATTTTGGCCATATGAGGCATTTAGTTGATCTAGAAAAATGTTTATTTGGTTTGTTATAGTGTCCACAGTCCGATTCAGTATGTAAAAAGATGAGTGGTCTCTCCAAGAGACAGGTCCAGATCTTTGCTACCATTAACAGAGGAGTTTGTTCTCCAGGTAAAGTATCTGCAATGTGCACTAGCAAATGTTGATAGATTAAAAGAATTCAGCTTATTGTTAGTATTTGTTTTTGACAGGTGAATCCTTATCTGTTGTTGCCAAAATCTGCAACTCCTCTTCCAAGAACATGAGGCTCAAATTCAAACTTCAGCAGGTAACAGTGTACAGCTGCAAGGACAACACTAATAGTAGCGAGGAAACACTGTTCAAAATGGTCAGAGACACTATCTGTCCACACTCAGAGCAAACTGCCTCCTGCCAGTTGAAGGTTCCTAGTGATGCCATTCCCACCCTCCATAACTGTGAAATCATCTCAGTTGAATATTACATAAAGGTATGAAACAATTTCATAGTGATCTTATATTACCTCAGAAATGAAACTGCTTTTTTCTAAACATTTGTGGATAAATAATAAAAAGTAACTATATGTCTTAACGCAACATCTTTATTGCTGATAATAATTCTTTACAAGTTTCTCAATTTCTGACTGTTTCCCAGGTGTATCTGGACATCAGTTTTGCCTTTGACCCAGAGGTGGTGTTTCCACTGATCATCCTTCCTTCTAAATTTGCTCCCACCCAGTGTCATGAGGCTGTGGGGCCTGGGACAGCTGAGCCTCCAGCTTACAGCGAGTTCACATCCTCTACTTTCACCACTGGACTGGATCCTATGACAACAGGGTCAGGTGTTTGTCAGTACCCCACCCCAGATCCCACTCAGCATGCAAACATAACAAGTGATTATAACCAGTGGCCACAAGGTGCTGCTTCACGGGAGTTTTCAGTTCCAGCTTTCATAGCACCATCAGTGCAACATCCAGGCCCTACTGCTCTGCATGGAGAAGAACCTCCATTGTATTTGTCCATTTACCAGCATCAGAATGAATGACTGTAGAAGGTGAACTTAGTGAATAAGCCAAATATTAACTGTAAGGGATTTCTTTAGTCACTTGGATAAGTGTTCAGACATTTTGCCCACTGAGAACGTTACTTCGAAATGAGCAGAATCAAATTTTTGGGTTTCCTTACCTGGATGATTGAGCATGTATCAAGACATTTTGTAAATCCTACATGAATGTATTCCTGGTTCCAGACTGTCTCATCTCAAAGGAAGAGGTACCATGATGACTCTGGGGGTAGCATATATCAGAAAGCTTGAAATAGAGCTGGGGTTTTAGGAGTTACGGTGAACAACTCCTGTCAAATTCCACTGATGTTGCTTCTTTTTTTTTTTTCAAAGGCCAAAACATGTATTGCCTACTTTTTGTGTATATAAATATAAGCTCATTAAAGTTTTATAAAACTTAATTTTCCCAACGTTGAATTTAGATCTTTATTCATTCATGTTCATTCATTCGTTCATTCATTTATCTGCTGAAAACAGGACAAATATCTCAGTTCCTGTTTTTATTTGCAGGGAGAAGGGAAATTTATCCTGATCACATTCTATGTGGTGAATCGTGACAGAGAAAAACATCACATGACCGTTCATTCCCACAAACTGTGCCATTCCTCCAAGTAAGAAGCGGCCCAGTACTATTGAACTTGAAACAGTATTGTCTGGCTATAACAGATTCACACCCCTTTAAACCTAATTAGTATTCCATGGAGTCATAGCACCTTGGTTGCAGGCAATAACTCTTGCATGCCACAGTGGCAAACATTGCATGTTTACCAGTAAAGGTGGTATGGGTTGCAGTGGTTCTCTAGTGGAAGGTGAGACTGTACTGTTTGCACTTGTAAAAAGGTCTGCTAGTCATGGGTGGAGAATTGGGACAGCTTGATAAGAGTCGAGCTGTTAATGTGATCTTGAGGAGTTTAAACTCCTTTGGACAGTTGTAAAGCATTTCATTGCAAACAGAGAAATCTAAATGATTCTTAAACATTTCATCCCTCCTTAAGAGAATTAAAAAGTAGCATATGGTCACTATTTATTGTATTTATTGGTAATCTATTGATATGGTGGATGCTTAACCCCTCCCACCTGCTGCTGATGCTCAGATAACAGAAGCACATGGCCACAGGATAGGCTAACAACCTTCGCCTGCCACCAAAATGGGAAAAGTGGTACTGAACATCTGTTTTCTCCTATTCATCATTTTCAAAGGTAAATTTTGTCGCTGTTTACTTCATTGATATAGCTTTTATTTTTAAAACATGTTTTAATTTTAGCTGTTCGAACTGTTGGAGACATTTCTTAAGTAGCTGAAAGGCACTTTGCAAGTGATGAAGCTGATGAAGGAGATAACAAATTTAATCTATCTATTCAAACAAAAACTGTGGGTGAGAAGTTTAAGGTCATCACCCAAATGTTTTGTTTTCACTTAAAGCTCATGCATTTATTTAAAAAAATCTGCTGACAGGGTTTGAACCAGTGATTTTTACATTAAAATGTTTTTTTTTTCAAACTTTGCTTTTGTCAAACAATTATAAATTTGCAGCATTCGTGGCCTTCCAGATCTTTTGTATTGTAGCTGTAACTTTGTTGAAGCAATGTGGATACATTTCATTCTATTCCATGCCTCCTGGGACTGGATTTGTTCTGTTATGTGTGGGTGAGACAAAGATCAGAGCTTACAACAGCACCCGCAGGTTGCTGGTTTTCATTCCCTTGTAGATGTAAGCATTTTTGGGATCACTGCTTTTGTTAATGGTACCTGATGAAAATATAAAAATTATTATTTATTTTTTTGTTAGATCCACTGACAGTTAAATAACATGAGGTGTTTTTACACACGAACTCCAGGAAATGCTTTAAAAATCACATGCGATATCATCCCAAATTTATTCTTATATCTAGCACATGGACAATTCACTGAATCATGACATGATTAAGTGTGAGTTTAACAGAGAAACAGGTCTGCAGGTGTCATTTTCTCAAAAACCACCAGATCTTTGCCCTATTTGTAAAGCAAAGCACCTGCAGTTATAATTCCTGTATTACATCAGAATTATGAAAACTGTTAAAGAAGGTTTTACAGCAGTGTTTAAAATGAAGGACAATACTACTCTTTCAACCTTAAAGATTAATTATTTGGTGAATTATCATGAAATAAGAGCTTAATTTTAAAAAATGCATACTTCATATAGTTGACATATTTATAGACTATAACTGATTGACACCTCTAAAGGTTTATATTCAAACAGCTAGATTTACATTTGTTTTATATGCAATAATGTGTGAACTTGACTGTTTGGTCGGTTAGCCTTGGTTTCACATGCGTCATGCGTAGGTTCAGTCAGTGTTTTCAAGCAAAGCAGAGCGTTGCAGAGCTAAACGGATCATCAACCATTAAGCTGTGTGCAAATGAAGCTCCATTACAGGATTTATCAACCCTATAAAAACAACAACAAAACCCCAAAATGAAAAAAAATAAAAATATTTGTGGAGGACCTGTTGACAGAACAGACAGACTCTTTAACCTAGCCAAAATATCCACCAACACAAAAACTTGGCCACAATGAAAGATAGATTGATCTTCCTACAGGGTGAGTGAAATGCACTGTCCTTTACTTATTTAGTTGTTTTACTGCTGACTGAAGTGCTCTTGAATTCGTGTGATTATAAACTGCATGTTGAGCCATGCTTGCCTAGATTTAGCTGCATTTATTTGTCCACTTATGTAGTAATGTTAATGTGGTTAACACACAGAAAATGAGTACAGCAGAGAGCAGTTGTGGGTTACCTAGATAGATTGTGGGTCTCTACAGGCAAGCCTGTGGGCTTGGTACTGACTGCTAATCAGTTATGTTATCTTGTTTTAAACAATAAGAAAAGATATACAGCTTTATGCATATCAGACATGCCAAATGGATTTTTTAACACACATTTATTACATATAGTTTATGGGTACTTTAATTATTTATTCATTTATGTTTTATTTGTATGTTGTCCTCCACAGAGCTGTCTGCCTTAAAGATTCAAAACAAGCTGCTGGGTAAATGTCTGCAGGTGACAGAAGGAACTGAAGGAGGTCGAGTGTCACTGGGCGAATGCAGCCCACACTCACCTGTACAGGAATGGTGTTGGCACCAAGACAGCCAGGCTCTCAGCAACTACCACACTGGAGAATGTCTGACTGCACCAAGAGCTAAATATGAAGGTGTTCATCTGCAGCCCTGTGTCTTCAGAACTGAAAGTGTCAAGGATGGTGATAGAAAAGAGGCAGGAAGCCAGGCATGGACATGCTCCAGAAAAGGCCACCTCACTGTGGTAGGGAAGGGGCTCCACCTTACTGCTACAAAAGAATCTACTTTGGTCTTCTTTTCAAGAGGACATAAGAAGGTAATAAAATTAAGGATGGAAAACAGAAATTTTCCACGTATCATAATAGCATCTTAATTAGGTTATTTTAAATGTATTTAAAAACTAGAGAATATTGTTGAATGTTTTCACAAAACTGAAAGGTAAAAACTGTTTTTTGCCTCTGGTTCTTTAGAAGCAGGGCAGCAGGTGGAGAACACTTGACAGCCAGATACTATGCAATGGGAAAACCAGCCAACATAGAGATCTCAATCCTCACCTACATCTGGGGGAATCGTTGGAACCAGAGATTTTTTCCAGTCATATCTCTGATGTATACAGACAGGATGAAACATGTAAGAATATCTCAGTCTTAATTTACCCAGTGTTGTGTATATGTATGTAAATACAAAACCATTTTTAAATGTTTTTTGATTGAACCACCCCATTCAGGCTTGTTTTAGACAATGACTTGCAATAAGATAAATTTATGCAATGCATACGTTTGGGCTTACAATCAGGGTTAAAGAGGCGTTCTAGCAACTTTAGTTAAAGTGCTTCTTCTAATGATGGCATTGGGATACTTGCTCAGTTATTAGAAAATCATGACATCCCATAACCGCTTATACCTCTTACACATCCTTTTTTTCCTCATCCGTGGGATATATTCATAGTGCAGACAAAGGAGTGTGCATAAATGGGGTAACAACAGCAAGTGGCAGTAGTAACTTGAAATACAGCTCAAGAAATAGCTTCTGTCACAAAATGTGTCTGCAAGCAAATGTGCAGCTGTTAAATTTCCAAAGAAGAGAAAAAAGTTGTTAATGTGCAGCATAGAAAAGGAAAAAGATGTAAGAAAGAGAGAAGAGGAAGATGAGAGATTATTTTCAAAGGTCTATTCAGCTCACTGATGAGATGTTGGCTCAATACTCAAAGAGAACTGAATACTGGAGTATGAGCATACATCAGCTGATCACAGTTTGTACACAAATAAAAATCATACTCTTAAAGTACCCAAACTACCCATATCTTACTTTAACCCTTGGCTATAACAGTTATTTTTTAATCCACTTCCAACTGAAATATAATATACACTTATATAACATAATAATAATAACAATAATAATAATAATAATAATTTATTTTTTTATATAGATTTGACTCCTTCTTATTTTAGCACCAGATCCCCTGCAGAGTCCATGATTTTTCTCCATGTGGACAGTGGTAAGATCTGCACATTAAAAAAAATAATAATAAAAGAATGAATGTCCAGTTTTATTTATGTAAATATTTGATTTATTGTTGATGCTTGTAGACTATAGAAAGCAATATTTAGTTATCCAACACTAGATGGAGACAAATATAAGAGAAGCAATAGTTGTAGTGGATGTAGAGAAGGTTTTTTCCAAACTGTGTTTTGACAAAAATCGATGAAATGTATTTGCAGCAGTTACTGCTTAGCAAAGGGGTCAATATGAAATGCATAAAACGAATGATGGCTTTTTTTTTGGTTTGTATTCACATGCACATGTTTATAGGGATTTCCTGGAAGATGACTATGGTGGTGTTAAGTTTATTGTCTCTGTGCCTGGGGAGTGTGACTCTTGTCCTCGGTATTTACACTGATAGGTGAGTGAATAAAGCAGATAAAACATGCATTATTTATATAGATTCACTACTAGAATAAAAGAAGTACTTCTTTACTTTTTAAATACTTAATAATTTAAAGGTACAGTCAGTATTTTTTAGACTATACTATACTGTACTCATTAAATATACTTAAAATAGTTTAGTAGTAGTAGTAGTGCACTGTGAGAAAGAACAGGAAATGTCTGCAGTGATTTATTGAAGCATCTGCAAACATGCGTGGAAATACAGTATAATTTTGAAAGTCAATATTTGGTGTGACCACCTTTATTCTTCAACAATCCCAGAAATTCTCTGAAAGCTTTGTTGTAATTTCTTTAAGTTGTCTTCAGGAATAATTCTCCAGGCTTTTTGAAGGACATTCAATGCTCTTCTTTGGATGCTAGCTTCCTTTTTTCCTTTCTCTAAGATGATCCCGCAGGTCTAGGCTCTGGGAAGGCTGGTGTTGAGTGTTTGGATCATTTTCATGTTGAAAAATAAAGCTGTTGTTCATTAGATCCTTTCCAGCTATTGTTGGATGGTGAATCAAAATCTGATGCCAGTTTTTTGGATTGATAATTCCATCAATTCTTGCACGATTCCAGACATCATTGGCTGAAATGCAGCACAAAACCATTGCAGAGTCTCCACCATGTTTTACAGATGGCTGTAGGCACTCGCTGTTGTACCTCTCTCTTCACCTCCTCGGTACATATTGATGATGATTTCCCCGTTTCCATTCTTAAGGAAGGGTCTCCACTGAGACGATTTCTGATGCAGTATTGATGAACAGATGGATCCACAGCATGGCCAGATGTATCTCTCAGGTATCTCAGCACACCATGCTGAAATATGCCAAGAAGCTTGAGAATTTTCTTTATGGTGAAAAAAACCCAAAACAATTTTATGCCTGTCAAACTGTGATTTTTTTTCTTTTTTTTTTCATACATTCAAATCAGAGATGGGAACAAATTATGTGCTGCTAGCAACAAAATGCCTAAAGATACAAAAAAAAAAAAAAAAAAAAAAAAAAAGGGAAAAAAAAAAAGAGAGAAAAAAAAAAAAAAAAACTGCGTCAGCACTGTCACCGCTTTATTTATCTGCCACATTCATCTTTAGTTCTAGTTCATGGGGAAGGATGTGGTGTTACGAAAAAATACTGACTTCTTCAATACAATGGCAAAGCAATAACACGCCCAAACCCCTTACCCAACCCCACTCCGCCACAGCTTCAGTGACTCAGTGTTATGACACTGTTATTTAAAGGTCTCAGCAGGTGGAAATACAGATCTTTTTCAAATTGGGGACAGAGTGAGTTTTAATTCAAGCAGGACCTTTAGGTTTTACAGTTTCATATGTTTGGAGTGGCTGTAACTCAGGAGGTAGAGGAGGTCATCTACTACTCAGAAGGTTGGTGTTGGCGCATGCCAAAGAATACTCGGGATATAAGATGGTGAACCCCATTGGATGAAATCTCTAAGCATTATAAGGCAGAGGACAGAGTAAATCAGAAGGTGCTGAGAGTAAATCAGCACCTTCAAAACAACACAAAGCTGTTTCTTTTGGGCAAATTATGATGATTTAAGATTATAAATGAAATAATTTAAAATATACAAAATACAGTAGTGGCCCACTGCCTTTGGGAGAAAACTAGATGAATAGCAACATTTTTTACTTTTTTTCATTTATCTATACATCTGAAAAAATGTGACACCCAAGTACTGAATTTAAAAAAACAATCTTTTTTAATATGTGCACCATAGCCTACTTCTGTCACCTGGCAGTGGTGACAGAAGTAGGTGGTAGCTAGCATAGATACAAACATATCCCCTAGTATTCAGACTTTTCTTTTATGTATTATGATTAATTTGCACAAAAACAGATAGGACTCAAAGTAGCCTAAAATTATGAGATATTCACTTCATGTATGCATGCATAAATTATAATATAATCATGATCATAATGGATGCTTTTGCTTTAAAAAGGTGTGAAGATGTGCTTGTCGAAGTCTCCATTTCTGGATTTCTTTAGTATTTGAACGTGCATCTAAGTAACCTGGTTATGGTTCATTTATATTTATAGTGTTTTGCAAGTTGTAAACTGTAAATGTGCCACAAAAATAAAATTCAGCATAGACATAATCTGTTGTGGTGGGGCACACATTTGCAAACATATGGATCTTGGAGCTTGGAGTTCTTCTGTAGCTTTCATAACACCACCAGCTTTCAGCTTTGAAAAGGAACACTAAAATAATTAAAATCTATTAAAATATATACGCTTACTCTTTGTCTAAGTGCTTCACCACATCTCCACGTTGAATCTCGTCCAGCTTGAACAGCTTTTCGGCGAGGATGCGGGCCTTCTCTCTGTCCACCTCGCCTCCATTCAGAAGAGGCACCACTGTCTCCAGGGACGTGGGCTGCTTTCCGTTCGCCACTACTGTTTGTAAATCTCCATCCTCAGTCACCGGAACATCTTCTGTTAGATCTGAAGCCTCACCCTGTTTTTCCTCCTGATTTAACTCCTCCTGAGTTTCGATTGTATTTACTGGCTCCTTATCGTCTTCTGAAGGCTGTGTCTGTTCTTGCTGCTCTGCCTTTCCATGGTCTTCAGCATCAACACAAACAGCCTGCTCCAACTGAGAAGACTCCTCTGGCTGCTCTGCATCTTTAGGCTGGATTATCTGGTCTGTCAGTTCCATCTCTGGTGACTCTTCCAGATGCTGGGGTGATTCTAAGTGGTCAGCGTCTTCCTCGGTTTCATGTGACCCCTCTTCTGGTATCTGCTCTGGGTTTTCAGTCACCTCAAGCTGCAGTAAAGCCTCAGTGTTCTGCAAAGCTGTTTGAACACAGTCTTGTTGCTCTAAACAATTTAAATCCTCCTGTTTTTCAACCACCTCTTGAACCTCTTGTTTGTTTTCTATCCTCTCTGCATTTTCTAAAACCTGTAGCGCTGCGTCCTCGTCGTTGTCCACAGCCTCTGGCTGTTCAGGCTCCATGTTCTGTTCTACATCTTCACACATTTCTAACAATCCTGTCTGACTCGTGAGATCTTCATGTAACTGGTTCAGTATCTTGTGGTCCTCTTCAAAACCGAACTGTAGGCTTTCCTCCAAAAGCTCTGGCGGTGGCAGATCCACTAGCTTATCTGGCTCTGTGGACACTCCAGTGTCATCAGTTGGAAGGGGCTCTGTAGGTACCTCCCTAAAAAGTATGGACAAAATATGCAGTGGAGTTAATGCAAGAAATAGTTAAAAAAATAAAATAAAATAAAATAAAATTCGCACAACACAGTGGAAGCATATGCAATTAGCAAGGGCCAGAGATGTAAATCAACCCTTTTTGCAGGATATTTACTGACTTGTATCTCTGTGTGGCTTCTGTCAACACCACTGCTTAAAAAAAAGCTGTTCTTCATGATCACGCTCTCAACTTGTTTGGTGTTAGATGACAAAATAATTTAAATGCAACATAGAAACATCAAAATGCAGCTGAAAAACTGTTTATTAGTAACCATTAAATGTTATATCACAAAGACCTGGAGGAGGAGGAGGAGGTCTTCAGTCAAAGAAATATATTTAGCTAACACCTACATGCTTTAAAGAAATACCATTGCATGCCCACCACAATCTTCAGGTCTTTTGGAGTTGTGATACCACTATTTGTTAGGTGACAGTGCCTTCATTGCTCTATTTTTACAGTTTAACTACCTACTATTCTAATATTCTTCACCTAAAATTCAACAGTGGTGGCATTTAGTATTAAAAGCAGCATTGAGCTATTATTAGAAATTACCAGGAAATATATCAAAATATATCGCCTCAACACCACACTCAGTTGCATAGCAATCATTATGTTGCATAGCAGCTGTTATGTTGCTATGCAACTCCCTCACCATAATATCTAAATTGCCATTTCTTAAAAAAATTACTCAAACTTGTTTAGAAAATCTTAGAAAATCTACATACAGTTTACACAAGATGGTTAAACTAGGACAAATTGTTTCTTGTGAATGGACAGCAGTCAGAATAACTTCCTGAGTGAGCAACGCAAAAAGAAAACCATTTTAGTATTGCAACTGGGAGGAGACCCAAACCCAGCCTCATGGGGTCAAAAGCTAGCATGGATCCTTCTTTGTTGACCGCCTTTGTGGAAGATGGGAGTAGCTGAAAGTATGATTGTGTCAGATTTTATTACCTGAATTAAATAAAAATGCAGAATTGACTATCAAAAGGTCAAAAAGAATTTAATACCTTGACCAGAAAGCAGAAATTTTGTTTCGTATAGGTGTCAGAATCCAACTCAGTCAAGCAAAACCCTGTGTGGCTCCCATTAGTGCACCCGGTGTATGAAAACACCGTCCTCTCGGGAGACAAGAGGACATGTACTAGCACTTTAACGATACTGTGGCAAAATTAAGTCTCTGGTTCTTTCAGTATGGACCTAATGCCCCATCACACTCTTGTTAAGAAAAATAATGTGAGAATTATATTTGAGCTGACATACTACACAATGCTGTTTGAGCAATATTCTGCAAACAGTATCTTTCATTCCCTACATTAAATACCGACAAAATCTCCTTTAAATTTACTGACATGTTGTGAACAATGTTAAGTTTTCAATCTTGTAGACTTAAGGTGTAATTTTCTTATGGTTTTAGTTAGTTACTGTAACAAGTCGACCTCACCCAGAAAGCTTTTTTAGAAAAATCATTGCTGATTTGGTGTAGGAAATGATTAAACGATGTTCTGTCATGTATTCGGTGTTAATCATACTGAGTTCCTTTTGCTTTCAGAGTCAAGCAACGGTATCAAATATCAACAGCATTTCACAGATGATTTATTCACACTTTTCATTCAGTGGGTTTAATGTTAGCACATGTTTCCTGTTCCCCTTTTTCAAGCTCATGATACTCACACATTCATCAGACAAATGACACTTTCTTCACTGCAGGATGCGTTTGCCTCACTCTGCCCTTCTTCTACCTCGCCCCGCTGCTCGTTCTCTTCCTCGGTTTCGTCACCATTTGCTGAAGTTTGCTTTTCCTCCGACTCTCCTGACTCTTCCTGCCCAGTCAGCAGAACGCAGGAGTCTTTCTGTTCCTCTTCTAGCTTTAAATCTACAAAGCTGTCCACATATTCCTCCGAGCTTCCAGTCTCCTGAGCAGTATCGATTAGTTCCTCAGTTTCAGCGGGATGTGATGTCACTGAGCGACCCTCCCCTTCTTCCGATTCTGCTGTCAATGGGACTAGAAGCGTGTGAATACGACGGCATGCAATTAACCTATAGAAAATATTACTGAAAGGCAAGCCATGAAGGCCATGAATGTTTAACAACAACTCTGAGTGATACATACCGTTATTACTGTCTACCAGCTCATCTTCTTTTCCCTGTGTCTCCAGCTCTCGCACATCTGCAGCATCACATGGCTGAAAATTGCAACACAGGCCACTGAACATTAGCTGTGAGAGAAAAACTTGTGATTGCCAGTGGGTTTGTAAGCAGTAAGATACATGCTGAGGCTCATCTGACCAACATCCACCCTGATCCCCCTAACTCTGCTCAACCTGCCACAGCAACCCAAAGACAGAGATACTGAGTTATGCTCAATAAAGAAAGGGTTAATGACACAGGAAACTGTAGGTAAACGTATGAACATTCACTCAGGAAAAAGAAAATCCTAAATAACCTTACAACCTCACACACACCTTCTTTATATCTCCATTTTTAAAAAAATTTAAAAAAAAAAACTTACCTCAGTGTCACTTCCTGTCCACTCAGGTTCTGAGTTCAGAGGCTGTGAATTGAGGCCAGCTTCTTCCTCCCTGTCCTCCGTTTTGAAAAGCTCAGCGCTGACATCCTCTTGAGACTCGTGAAGTGATGGGGAAGTGCTGCCTCGATTCGTCACAGCGCTGACATCCCCAAAGTCAAACTCATTGGCTAAGCTACTGTCAGTCACGAGCAGAGGCTGCTCTGCAGTGGGATTGGGCATGTCCCACTGAACTGTTGCAAAGGAAAGTGGGGGGCTGGTACAGTTGACGTGACACACTGGCCATATCATTTCGCGCCACTGTTCCGCCTCCTCAGAGGTATCACAGCCCTCCTTAGGGCTGAGATTGGCCTGATCCGACAATGCTGCTGCCTCGTCTTCCCCATTGATGGACTTATGATCTATAGAGTTACCTGATTCTTGCTGAAGCACTGAATCTGTAGCAACTGCCTGAGAGGTGCACAAGCTGTCCTCCTCCATAAGCGCCTCTCAGTTGTTATCAGTGTATTTACGGGTTGTGGTGAAAGGTGTTGAATCTGCAGATGTATGGCTACAAAATGTCTTCGCTGGCCGAATGACAGACAGGCACTTTTTAAGGAGAGCCCCCTTCCGGGTGCTGCCTTTCACAGATCTGTAACATTAAAAAAAAAGGAAAAAAATACCAAACATCAAACTACTACTAAAGCTCTTTGAATCTTGCATTAAAAAGAAAATCGAGAAACCCCCCCCAGAGGGGGGATGATTAACTGACAGACAAAAAAGCCATTCATAAAACTTTGCTATATTTAGCTGTAAAGCAACTGCTGCCATTCAAATACAGATTGTCATTATAGTTAAACTGTACTCACCACTTGTATGGCAACATAATCCGGTTTTTGTCTGTAATTTTATTTTTATCCCATCATGTTCATTTGGCAAGGATCTCAAACTCTAGGCGTGTGTTTGCAGTTATGCACTGCAACAGACTTTAAGTGAAATGTCACAGAAGCACGCTTGTACTTCCTGACCACAGAAAATCAGCCAAGCAAGAGAGAGTCAGAGGTGTATATGGTGAGGATAGAGAATCGAGGCCTAGGGTGGGGCTGAGGGGTTGCTTCTTGCGAGCAGTTTAACTGTCTGCATCCTGCGTTTATCGTTTTATTGCCACATTATTGTGGATAAAGCCGGGTCTCGGCTTTAATTACAATGTTTGTTATCGACACAAACAAAAGGGTGCCAAGGGTGTCTCTCCTGTCAACACAGAGGCCAACAGGAAGCAAAATACCACCTGCCTTTGCACTTTGGGAGGAAACAATAATCAGTATTATTCAACTAAGTTAATGTCTTCTTCATCTATGCCACTCTCTCTCTGGAAGATGCCTTTTTATCGAAAAGCTTCTGTCTATCTTCATTATTTTATTCATGTCACATAGCCAACATCCGGGATAGACATTGACCACATTTCCTGTGTGGGTGCTCACTTCTCAGTTCCTGTCAGCGTGCAGCAAGTGCTACATTATGGGAGGTAACAAAGAGAGAAAACTGTAAATGAGTCACATTGTGTTTGAAAACAAAATGCTTAAATTCTTGCCTTTCTTTTTCTTAAAATGCACTTTAAAGTAACACGGAGGCCTCAAACATTGAACATTGACAATGCAGTCCTGATTTCAATCTCTCCTTGACAGACTTTTGTTTCATACAGCAACAGTTTTGCACCAGATTATATGCGGCAGCATTGTTGATGATAAAAACTTTACCACTGAAAGCCAGATGACTGTGAAGCTTTGCAGAAACATTCCTCAGACACAATAAAAGAGAGAACAAGAATAAAACAGGGTGATTTCAGCCAAAACATTTAGACATATTCTGACTAAGCTGAGTGTGGTCACGAGAAGTTGCTTAGATTGCATGGGAATATACTCACCAAATTACATGCTAGGGGGATGGTTAACACAAATTAAAGGAGAAGTATAAATGGTAACAGAAAAAAAAATACCAGAGGGTAAAAGGGGAACACAGCCACGTTGTATGATGTAAAAGCTGTGAAATGGCTTAATAATAATAATAGTATTCAGAGGCATCTCACATTTTCAAATGTGAAGCATGACTTACCCCCTCTGGGCTCTTTAAAGCGACATCATATGATCAGCCAGCTTGTGAGGTCTTGAGTCCTGTGAAGGGAAAAGCAAACCACTGTGTTATACTGGCTTTATATCGCTGTGCACTCACAGAAACAGCCACTCAACACGCAGACACGGAGAAGCCTGCAAGTAAGCCTCAGAGCTGTGTGTAGCAAACAAGTCTCATAGCCACCTGGCAGCCTTTAAGTGTAGGTTACAAGTCCAAGTCTGGACCAGCTTCCCTTACCTTCTTCCTCATGCTTCCTGTCCATATTGACTAGATCAAGCTTGTGGTTACGTCTCCCTGCGTCGTTTTTTTCCCCGTCAACAGCAAGTAAAAGGAGGGAAAGGAGGAAAAGATCTGCTGAATGGCAGCAACAAGGAGGAAGAAAAGGTTCGTTGTGATTGGCAGATGACTCAGGAACTAAAAGGACACCTGAGAGGC
>VVHJ01064565.1:0-14743 GCA_015107715.1 Tylochromis polylepis
ACCAATCACAACACCGTTCACTTCCTCTGACAATGCTCTTCAAAATAAAACAGGATACCAACCTCACTAAAATAAAATGAGCCATATATAATGCAAATGCACTGTTAAACTTATTAAACACATTTTACTCCTTTTGAAAGGAATTCCAAAATTTTTCTAAATACTTTAACCATTTTTATTTTACATTTGAATGTTTTTAATATTTCAGCACATTTTAGTAAATGACATTTTTAACCTGGTTACAAACAAATAAGTTGATTGACTAAAATAAATAAACCAGTTAAAGAAAAACAGCAAAATGTACTAAATAAATCGATTGGCTAACACATAATAGATCATGTTTGTTTATACATAATCTGTATTCATATGTATCATGTTGACAACAACAACGTTAATATTTGGAAACAAAAACATATCATATTGTAAATTCCCTGCACCTGTCATAGACGTCCACATGTCGTTCAAAAAAACGACCCAATCCAAAGTTCAAATATTGAACATCATATTAACGCCCAGGTCAGGTCACGGCTGGACGTCCAAATGGTGGAACTAATTTGGACATCGTACAGATGTCCAGAATTTGTCATGGACTAACCGACCCAGTATAGCCATGATCTGCACGTCCGCCCGACGTCCAGTGTTTAGTGGGTAAGTAATAATGTATCCTAGTTTATATGTGAGCCTCCGACCATTGTTCAGTTTGTTTTGTGTACCTGTATCTTCTAAGTCTTAAAAACCAGTAAAGAGATGGTTAAAAAAAATGATCGCTTCAGTTGACACATGCCCTGACACTGGCAGGTGGAGCCGACATTCATCTGCTAGACTTCGCCTCAGTGACTTAAAGTTATTAAACTGGGCCTATATACTAATACTAGGGCTTGATACATGGTACAGACCATCGAAGAAGTTTGTACTTTTTATTAGCCTTTTAAACACTAATTAGTCAATATGCGTGTCTGTGCATTGTACCCATGCAGTTTATGAGTGCACTTTGCTAATCGAGCTAGCTAGCATTATGCACTGTTAGGGGTGTAGCTGCAATGCGTGAAAGAAGTGAAAGATGAAAGACATTTTGTCCTGTTCAGGGTTCATTTGTAGATGATTCATGTGGTTTAGTGGTTGATAAATTTGCTTAGAAAGCAAAAGGTCAATAGTTTACTTCTACTTTGGAAACTCCAAACGGGTTGCATCAGGAAGGACATCTGGTGTAAAAAAATCTGGTGTCAAATCAAGCATGCAGAGCTAATGCCTATGACAAGGGAGCAGCTGAAAGCAACTTTTAGGGTTCATTGGTAAAAGAGTTGGCTGTTCAGTTTCAATTGTAAATACATTTTACTTTTAGCTTGTTTTTTCCCAGCTAAAGTTAACATCATGTTTAATATCCCACTGAATTACGCACGGACTCTTTTTTTTTTTTCACCAAAGTAGGTACCCTTCCCTCCAAATATGGTCATGATGGGGTTAAAAGGTAGGCACGCCAGGAACCAAACTCAAGTATTTAAAAAAATGGTAAACAAAAAAATAAGTGGCACCTGGTTTCAATTTTGTTTTTAAATGCTGATTTTTCTAGTTTTTAACTGGCTTTTCCCTTTGGTTGTAAATGTCAGAAAAGGACTTTACAAATGCACAGAACTTTGCACAATTTGTGTGTTATGTACACACAATTTACAGTATTTTCTATTTCAGAAAAAGCATGCTGAATGCCATTCATCTGTTTCTTTGTGACACTTGATCTGCCTCTTTCTACTGATCAAATGAAGCTCACAAAAAAAGTCAAAATCTCTTGTACTTTAACTGTGCCTTCTGTCCCCCCCCCCCCCCCCCACACACACACACACATTTGTTATGTAGTATTCTGTTTCAACAATAGATGTCACCCTTGACTTCAGCATAGGACCTGACTTTTCAAGACACTTTTGAGCCAAGATGAAACTGCCACTGTGTTGTGGAACGCTTACTCAGGAAAAAACAGTCACACCCAAATGTGTGCAGAAATATTTATTTTAGCAAGCTCAACATCACCAAGAGCAAAGATGACAATGACCACACGAGTTGTCAGGATCTATTATTGCTGAGTTCTGAAGGCTGTGAACTGATGGAGCATATTTAAACGGAGTCTATGCAGCTACACTGCTTGAGTCTGCTTTTAACTTTTTGGTCTGTAGACCGTTAAAGAGGAGTAAGGTCCCTGTCTGTCCTCCTACAGTATGATCTAGGGGATGCCCCTACAGATTGCCTGACAAATTGCACACACTGGGCCATCACATTGCCGTAAGAGTCCCAGATAGCAGACAAATCTGGGCTACATTTGGGGGAGCCTGACTCACCCTAAGTTGGCATGGCCCTAAGTTAAATGGACTGGAGAAGAAAAGCAACAAACCAAAATTCCTTTACACATTACTTCTTCCATTTAGTGTTAATGAAGAGCTTTATTTTTTATTTGTAGATTTTGCTATTTATTTTATGTGTTATAAATCTTTTCAAAAACGAATACTGTGCAACAAGCTTCTAATCTGGAAGGCATACACAAGCTGAATAGGTGGTCTTAGAGATTAGCTGTTTATAAATCTATACTTGTCAAAAAAAAAAAAGAATTTACGTGCAAGTCTCATGAGGAGGAAATAAATTCCCTAATGTGACTCTAGGTAGAACTTCAATGCCCTCTTGTGGACTGTTTGACAAGAATTTTCCGCATATCTTACGAAGCAGATCAGTGGATAAAGACTTATTACAGATCGAACGGATTCCTCTTAATCCTGCATTCAGCCAAAATAAAAATGCATTTATAAATAGAGGATGATGTTTGTTTGTTCTTTTCATTTGTTAAGGATTATATGATATCAGGACAGCTTTATAATGCTGCTTAGTGAAGAAACCATCATATCAAGTTTCAGTTCAAACTCATAAATCTAATCTATCTTGATCAGCAAACATATAAAATGTCACTTTATTATGTTGAACAGTATGAAATGGTCTCTCGTGGCAGGAAACCAGCCTGGTTAGTAAATTTGCAATGTTAGAACAACTAAGTTTTCTCTTTAGGTCAGTGCTGCAAAGGTTGCTACACATAACTTGAGCTAAATCAAGTTCTGTTCACTGGTTTCACTTTTGCTCATCCTGCTTCTGTCTTATCTGAACTGGTATGACAATCTCATTGCCTGGGATGCTGCTTGATGTCCCCAGGACGGGGGCCTCTACAGACAGGACTCCATCTGCAGACAGGGACGAACTGATCTGCTGCAAGTCAGCCCCCTGTGGCAACCTTAATGAAATGAAGAGAAAGTTGGTAAGCAACTAACAGAACAGTGTATTTGTTTGTCAACACATTTTGAGAGACTAATTAAATAGATTACAACCTATATCTGTCACTGAACTCTGTTATTGCTGCAGAATCATCTGTGTTTGTATTGATATTCTCACCTTCTGTAAGCTATAAACCCTGTACAGTGCTGTTTAAAAGTATTGTGCCACCCCTCATTTTGTTATATTTTGGTTCCAAGGAGTAAAGTGATCTTGAGCAATAGTTCTCCAGGCTTTTCTGAAGGTCTTGCAAAGTTTTTCCTTGGTTTAGCTGCTTTTTCTTTCATTTTCAGGCCAGTCCTTGTACCTTACTATTTTCAGAGGAACCACTTTTTTGGTTATTAAACCACTTAATACCAACCTATGAATCATTCAAGCATAAAAAAAGCAACTAACTCAAGGAATGAACTAGTGTTGAAAAACAACTTATTGTAGCAAAGAACCAGTTTTAAATTGTAGATTAGACACCTTGTTACTTTGTTACAGCTTTTTTTGGTAAAAGCACATAATTTGTTCCCTTTTCTTTAGCTGAATCTATGAAAAATGCCATTGATAATACAGTCTAACAGGCATAAAATATTATTTTATGCCCCAACAATTTGATTTCCAAAACCAATTAGCTGAACATCTGGTATATCTTGGCATAGTGTGCAGTGTGTCCTTAAAAAAATTGAGGAAATTGGAAAAATGGATGACAAAAGAAGAAGTGGCGAGTCTAAAACATCATCTAAAGCAGATGAATGGTATCTGAAAGTGATGTCCTCAAGAAATAGGGGAAAAAATCCAGCAAAGACGAGGCACAGGACCTGACAGGTGCATCTGATCCTTCAGTTGATTCGTCTGTTCACCAGAGCCCGGACCTCAACATTACTGAAGCAATGTGGGATCATCTTGACAGGGAACAGAATGAAGGCCAGCCAACATCCAAAGAAGAGCTTTGAACGTCCTTCAAGAAGCCTGAAGAACTATTCCTTAAAACTACTTAAAGAAATTCTAAGAAAGCTTGACCAAGAGAGTTCAAACTGTGTGGACAAATAAAGGTAGCCATACCAGATAATGACTTTCAAGCTTATTAGAATTATAAAAACTCAAAGTTGTTATTAACAGAAAACTCTTATATACTGTATGCTTGCATGTATGGTTTAATAAATCGCTACACCTATTTCCCACTTTCCAAGAAAAGATAAATATAAGTGACTCATAGTGTTCTCGGACAACCTACTTGTATTTACGAGTGAAGCACCTTGAAACCAGTCCATGCTCATCCTGCCTCTCTTCGTGGGTTCCTTGAAATGGAAAAACAAGCAAACACAAGTTCTTTTTACACTTTTCATCATGTATTTCATCATAAATCTATCTTATGATCAATCAAAGAAACACACACTACCTGATATTTGTAAATAACCCTCCTTGGTTGTGATTGTGATCTCTTCAGGCGAGAAGTGATTAACATCCAGATTAATCTTCCAGCTGTTTGGCCCTGTTTGGATCTCTGATACTCCACTTGTCAGTTGTCTCAGTCCCTTCTGGTCTGTAGATCGCATACCAATAAATGGGGGGAGAAGGGGACTTTGTGTGTACCCCGGCCATGAGAAAGATGCCAGTCTCCTCTTCGCCCAGTCTAGCCAGTCCAGATCACTGGGCTCCAGGAAAGGCGGAAGGCCAAAATCCTGAGCAAAGATACGGCTCGGCTGTGTCCAGTTTGGAAAAGGATCCCATTCCACATCTCGGCGGAAAATTGGACGGGATAATATTTTATTTTCTTCGCCCATATCCTAGAAAATCAGCTCAATATGAAGGAACAGGTTAGCAAAGAGTATCACTCCACTGTGACAAACAAGTCTCGTCTGATCACCAAGATCTGAAACAACAGAGCAGCTGTATTTTTATTGCCCAACCAAAAGTGTGCAGGAGGTCCGAGGAAAGGCGTTCTTTGGCATCTGTATGGTCCAGTCTCACACTTTAAATACCTGGGTGGGTCATTTTAACACTTGCGTGGCAGTAAGAGTGATCTAAGGGATGAGAATGATTTATGAGATGAGCCGGGGAGTTACTCCTCTGTTGCCCGGGACATGGAGGGGATATAATCATTTGTATTTATATCTCTGGAGTGTCTGTGGCAAGTTGTTGATGAATGACTGGAAGCAAGGTTATTCAGCAGAGGCCTCTGCAGTCTTGTCACATACTGGTGCTCTTTGTCCAAAGAAACTACAGCCTTGGGTTGTGTGAGGGAACAGCATGTACATTCAGAGTAACACAGTAAACAACAGTGTTACGTTCACTTTCTGAACCCAAGATTGAGTTGAAAAGACAAGACCGAGTCAAGAACAATGACACGATAAACATGTAGGACAAAAGGTTGTTTACCACAAACTAAAGACATGTTTACAGCCAGGACAAAGCAACAGACTGACAGACTGACGCAGTGGAGTGGTTGTGAGGAATTTCACATGCGCAGATAAATCTGGGCAACAAGGGTGATATGCTGAACAAATAATGAACCAAGCTTGAGATTCATACATCAACCAGGCATCTGAGGTGGAATTTTACTAATGAATTTATTAATGGGGAAATATCTGAAATCTTTTAAGGGTAAGAAGTCAAATATTAAGGAAAGCACGGTGGAAAAACTGCATCAACACATACCTTTAGCTGGAATAAATAATACTGTGAGTAATGACCCTGACAGTAATTATCTAATCATTTCAAAGTCAAAGCAAATACTTTTAAATTCAAATTCAAAAAACCCTTTATTTATCCCCAAAGGGCAGTTAAAGTACATTTTAAGCACTGGAAAGTTGACATAACATTTTTGGCTCATCTGAGAATAAATACAGAAAGTTATTATTAGTACTCATATATAGGTATGACTAAAACAAACAGAACTAATTATGATAATTCATAGGCCTATGCTTGAGCTTTAAGATGCCATATCTTGGATTTAGTTGCTCTTAACATGTTATTATATTGTTTTAACCGTAAGTGTATAGTGTAAATGTACAGTACTGCAAAAGGCTCTGCAGAAACTCACAGCAACAATGTGGTGTTGGGTCTGACCCATATGTGTGTGCCAAAAAACTGCGGTTAGCTTGATCCAAGGATGAGATTCACCTTCTCAGGATATATTTTAATTCAGTTTTTCAAAGAAATTACACAATAGCCAACTATATAACACAATTTATTAACATTTGAGGAATACACAACCAACAAAGTGCAGATTTTTCTTCTCTAAATACTCAATAGTCTAAATATTTGTATATTTTTTTTGACATTGTCATGAGAGGAGTGTTTAGGCAGTAGCAAGGAGCAGTTTGCTGGAGCTTTTTCAGTTTATCTAATAAACGCAGGGTGTTGTATTATACTGAATGAGGACAGCCACCATTTTTGCACACAGCATGCAAATGACTTCCTTAAAACAATACAAATTCACAACCCTAAAAGAAAAGCAACACAGTTTGACTTTTCAACATAAAGGGAGCTTAAATGTGTTGTACTGATTGCAGATATTAACTGTGCAGAGGAACCTGTTCTCAGAGGAGCAGCTAATCAATAGACAAAGCAACTGTTTGGAGCCCTGGGTCCAGTGAGGGGGCCGCCCGAGGCCTGACAAACTTTAAACTACAGCAGTGGTATGTGCAAAGTGTGCAATGATGGAGTAGAGACCTGACCTCTCTAAGGGACACACACATGACTCCATTCAATTCTGCTTCAAATGCTGTGCACAGTTCTGTTTAAACAAACCTAATGGCAATAAAAGCAACTCAGCGACTATGAAGAGGAGTTATCTTTCTGGGAGTGCTTAACGATTAAATATAGTGTTACATAACTACATGCTGCTAATGGAGCCTTAAATATGGGGGTAGACACTTGGTTAACACATTTTAGCTAGCATCAAACTTTTTCTTTTGTTTAGCATTATTTAACTTAGCTAGCATGTGTGTCCAGCTCTGCCCAACAACAGCAGTTGACTTATTAGTGTAGACAGGAGGTTGGAAGAATACAGAAGCTAGTAGTTATAGTATTAACAGTTGACATTGTTACCAAAATAAACATGGTCTCTGCCATTTCTAGATTAATGTTTTACCCATTACCTGTTTAGCTAGATTAATGTTTAACCTACATTTATAGGTGTGTCATTGTTGGTTCTCGTGTCAGATTATTTTTAAAATAATGGTAATGAACACTAGTTGGAGGCCCCCCTGCTCTGGGCCCAAACACAGTCTAGAATTGCCCCTGCCTGTGTTCACCTCATCTTATATTTTTATCTGCACTGTCAACAAGGTTCATGAAGTAAATTACATGCAATGAAACAATAACAGAAAATAGAAATTAAGACCTGGATTATAACAGTGTAGTTTTGGGTGTTTTCTTTCTGTCTGAGCAATATTTCTCAGTAGATGGAGATATGAATATATACAAAATTACAGTAAAAGCTTCTGGTTAGAAGCTCTCACGACTCTCCGTTTCTTCTGAATGTTCAGCTTTTCTGAAATTGAAAGGGATACAAAATAAAAGTTAACTTGATTTTCACTCAGCAGGAGATACTATAACATAATCCTGATAAAATAAGTCCATATCATCAAATTTATTAATCCACTAATGAGATTAAGTAATATCTTACTGTACCTTTTACGTTTTCTGGAGTGGAGCACAATTACTGTTATGATCACAATTAGCGTCAGAGCTCCAATGACTGAACCAGCTACAATCCCTGCAATATTACCTGAAGGGAGATATTTAAATTTGGCATTTTTTTCCTCACTGAGTCAAACCAAGTTATCCAGGACAAATGAGAAAAAAATGGAACTGACTTGATTGTTAAGTGTGTAAGAATCAAACAGGAATCACATGAAGATGTGCAACAAACGTCACGAACCGCATTCAGAGTTTGATTTAGTTGAAAAACAAAGTAGAAAACATGATCTTTATATGGCTTTAATCTTCAGAAAGGCTGTAAGTCTTATACGAGGGTATCATGTATGTCCACAGTACAGATTTTGTATATTTGTTTGTTTGTTTTTTGTCCTCTCCAGCACACATCAAGTGCAATCAGACTTCTTGGAAAGATCTAAACATAGTAACTGCACTGAAAATGATCCAGAGGTACATGAAAAGACGATCTTGAACATTAGACTGGCCAAAATTTACTTTATGTTTTTTGTATTGTTGTTGTTTTTTACTTTTTTAATTCAGACAAAAGCATCTCAGCAACTATTCTATGAATTGTTATTACGGACATTTGTAGGGCACAGATGAGAAATCCTACTGACTGTACCCTGACCTTTTATGTAAGAACATCAGCAAGCCAAATGCACCATTATCAATAGAAATATCTACAGCCTGACAATAATAACACTAGTTAATAGCTTTGGTAAACCCTTGAGCCTTGAAAGTTTGTAGGTTAGAAAATAATCTCCTGACAGGCATTGTATGGAGTAAAGTGAAATCTCTTTTATTACTAGAGTTGTTGCTGGTCCTCAGCTTTTATTTTTCATCTAACAGCATTAAAGGCTTCTAGAAAAAGTCTATCTGCTGCCGTACAGATGAGGAGAATCACCCTCCTGTTTGATGGCTGATATGGTTGGAAGATCACTTCCAGATATTTGATTTTTGTGACCAGAAAAATTCAAACAGGTATCTCTAAGACAGGGGTGTCAAACTCCAGTCATCGGGGGCCAGTGTCTTGAAGCTTTTGAATGTATCCCTGCTGCAACAGACCTGAATAAAATTATGAGATCATTAGCAAGACTATAGAACTTGACTGCATGCTGAGGTGCCAACCCCTAACCCTACTCAAGTAAATTTAAATAAATGTAAGCAAATGTAAGTTTTTGAAAAAATGTACTTCTAAAAGTACTTTTATTGCATCATGTTCATTCACTCATGAGCTGTTGTAACATGAATCAAATGGCTGAATTGCCACCTTAGCATGCAATCAATTCTATGGAGTGTTGCTAACGACCTACTAATTTTATTCAGGTGTGTTGCAGCAGGGACACATGTAAAAGTTTCAGGACACCGGCCCTTGAGGACTGGAGTTTGACACCTGTGCTCTAAGAGGATCATGATGTGAGCTTTGACTTTTTCTAGGCAAAAATTGGGCTGTTAATTTAGGTTGTAGGTTTAGTCCTCACTGCTCTCCAAGAAAGTTTGCATATATCATGCTGTTGAGAGCGGGATGCATGCATAATCTTTCCCATTCCTTAATTCTCCTTTTTCTGTGAAGAGTTCTGTTTTTCATCAAATTTAGGTCAACGCCTGCATATTTGCTTATTGAACTGGGTTCTGATAAATGCACATCTTGAAGGTCCAATCATATGAGTAACAATTAAAAGCCTTCAATATTTCCAAGTGTGAGTGCTGCAGCTGAGCTTTTTTTTTTTTCTGTTTGCTTGTTTATAGTACAATTTCAAAGCAGGAAATGCTGGCAATATATTACAGTTGAAGAAGTAAGAAGATGCATGTCTCTTAACATTTCTTTGCATTGCATCTTTGCAAGTACTAAATAAGTTTTTCTTTGTGAAAAGTAATGAAAAGGAGGCCCGTGGTAAAAACAAGTGAGAGTGTTTCTGCTTCTTCTGAGGTATTTTTCCAGTGCTTAGATTGCAAGACTTCTTTTTTTCTGATTCTGGAAAGTCTAGAAAAGAGACTGAATTTAAAACTTTACCATGTAATATGATTGAACAGATCCATCCTCATGCTAAATCTTTGTTTTTCCAATTTGACAAGTCTGTATGAAAGTCGTTTGATGAAATTTTTGTGCATTTCACTACTTAAAGAGTTGATTCACAGGATCAAATCAATCAGACACACACTCCTGCTCAAAGATGGACACGTTTGTCACCAATCATCTGTTGATTCGTGAAGATCAAAATTTTGTTGATCATTTATTGATTTCATCATTTATTGATGTCATGATGTGTCCATACTGGAAGCCACGCAGCTTGTCTCCTCTCCAGACCACTGGCCATCAGCCTGGCATAGTCGCTCTCCTGATCCTTTGAGAGTGTAGCCCTCATTGCAGGAAAACCGCACCTTAGCTCCTTGTAAGTAGGTGGCTCCCTCCTTTTTCCCATTATCAGGTGGTGAAAGCCACCCACAGGATAATACTGCAAAGTATGACAATGTCATACCAAGTGGTACATAATAATCAATGGAATTTCTTTCAGATAATTTAAAAAACTTTTTACCTGGCTTTAGATCCTCTACAAGAGAAACATGACTCTGGAAAGACATTCTTGTAGCATTTCCCATTTCTGGACTACGACCTACCAGGATGTCATATCTACAGTACATAAGCAAAGATCAGAAAATGAGATTTCATGTCTTTTAACAAGTTGTTCCATATACCATAACATTTCCCATAACACTAGTCAATATTTCTCATGTTTGTGGCAGACAGTGTATGTGTAGTTTTGAAACCCAGTCGAGGATAATGCACTGTAAGTGTGACATCACCAGAGTAGCTTTTCTCGTGAATTAAACTTTATGTGCAAAATTAGCACTCACCATTTATTTAACCATTTAACATTTACAGACATATCTGAAGCAGATGTGCTTCATAAAAACATTACACTTACATTCATTCAGTTTGTTATCATAATAATAGAAAGCAAATCAAAGTTTTCACTCATACCTACAGAATTGAGAGCCTTCTCCGGAGCATATTGTTTCTGCCTGATTGGTGAGTGGATCATCTGGACTCTCAGGAACCGATAACACCGGAATAAAACTGGTGTCATGTCTGGGGGCATGGTAATACGTTTCCAACAAGTATTCTGAATCATACGTGAACAAGGCAGACTTGTTGGCTATTGCCCCTGTGAGACAAAAACAGAGCTATAGTTTAATTTCCCACCACAAAAAACATGCTCTTAGTATTAAAGCAGACACAAACCCTAACAGAGAGCATTATCACAAAAAACTGATGGGTTTAATTCATGTGACATCCTTTGAGGATTAAAAATGAAGCCAACCAACACTTACCACAAAACTGCAGTTCCTTGGATGACCACTTGAGGTTAGTCTTTTTGCCTAATTTTGCCATCATAACAACTTTATAACAACAGGGGTAATTTTTTTTAATAATGACATAAATGTTAGGGTTGATGTGTGGTTGACTGCACTAACAGATGGTTAAAGAAGTCTGTGTTCCAGTTTCATTGATTGAACTTTTAGAGTTTTACTTTTACATGACTTTGCCAGTATCTGTCTATGTGCGATGCACTTTGCTAACCAAGCTTGCTGTTTTCATGAAAACTAGCATTGCACTCCACCCTCCTGTCTAACTAGAACTGACTGAGTCCATAAACTCATCAGGAAAGTGTTTACAGAGGTCAAGACAGTAAGCCACATGCCCACATTCTTCTACAGGGGCAGGAAGTATCATTGTAACCACAGCTATTGCTCCCTTGTGGCAGGTTTAAAGCACTTCCACACACATCTCACTTATCAGACCTGGAAGATATGTTCAGCTTTTATGTTTATGTTTATGGTGATATCACAGTGGAAAGGTCTCGCTGTCACAGGCTGAGAGCATGGGTGCAAATTGGACAGTCCACCAACGACCCTTTAGATTCACCAGTTAAGTTAACATGCATGTCTTTGGGAGGAACTGGAGTACCCAGAGGAAACCCTGCACAGGCAGGACTTCATTCTGTGAGGCAACAATGCTAACTACTCTACCCCTGTACCAGGGCTGTTTTGTCTTTTAACCAACTCAAATCTTAGATTTGCCAACTGTTACCCTTACTTCACAAAAATTAAGTAACAGTAGCAGTTTTCCCACAGTAAATTACTGATGTACAGGTTTAGCGATTTCTTACAGCTGGCCCCGAAGCTGAATAGCTCCTCTGGATCGCTGGAGTTCTGCACAATACTCCCGTTGCTGAAAACAAGGTCATCTTTGGCATCACCATTCATCTTTCCCAAAAGTCCAAGAGTGGAGTCTTTAAAATCCTCTGGCAGGAGCACAGTGGTTGTCATGGTTCCCTCTCTCTGTCGGACTTCCACCCCGGCTCCAGAGGGAAACATCACAGTCACATTTGTAGACGTAGGAGAAAACACAAATGCACCTACGAGAGATTTCAGTAGGAGAGAAGCAGATGAGACCAATAGAATAAAAGACAGTTTGTGCCATTTAAACAGTGCTTTGTAGATTTCTGCAGTGTTGGAAGAAGTACTCAGCCTTTACTTATATAACATATAAGACAGCACCTGATATAAATATGGCTGTTATCTCCTTCAAGGTGGTTGCCTTGAGCCCCTTACATTTAAATCACTCTATGAAAACACCAACCTTTCAAAGTGATATTCACACAGGAGAGCTAAAGGACAGCTACTGAGCAAATATTGTGTTGGTGTTGCCGTTTCAATGCACTGTGAGCCACTGCATATTTGCAGATCTCCACAATGGCTTGCCTCACAGCCATTGTGGCTGTGCCTCACAGCATTGAGGACATTCGGGCTGACTGTTGTCCTTCATGTGTCAAGATGCCGCAGAAGAGCTCAGCACTGATGGGGGGCAGTTTCACTGTGCACAACCTTGTACATGTTGAAATAATAAGGAGCAATATGATAAATCAGTTCCTCACCATTCAAGTCCATCCAGGTCTGCTCAGTAAATGAGAGGGTTTTTTGGTTGAGCAGAACTTCGAGGCCACTGTGACCACTGACCAGCCGTACCTCAATGATGTCAGAGGATGCTTCTCTCATAGCAACAGATGACAGCTTTGTCGCATTGATTGTTTCTAATAGTGGGATAATCGGAAAATAAACTGGTGTAATAGTTTTCTTTCTTCAGTGACAGCATTTGTGGAGCATTGTTCACAATGGTAGTCTTAACTGGCTCACCGGTCACAGGCTCTGTTCTGCCTTGGATTGTCAGCTGTTTTTCCGCTGATGTCACCAAACTGTATTCCCCTTTGCCATTGAAGGAGTAGCTAGTGCCGTCAAATGTTATGAAGTGAGGGTCTCCAAAGACCACAGCTGGCATTAAACACACAACAAAAACAAAGACATTAAAAACTAATCTTGTGAAACACATTGTAACACCAGGGCTAACTCACCTGACTCGGGAGACTTGTAACGCCTGCAGTCACTGGAGGGCCGGTGTTTGAAGTAGTAATGGCAGTTGTCAGACCAGAGGCAGCAGTAATAGAAGCTGAGGACGTCGTAGATCCAGTGAGACAGTCCGGGGACTCGAGGAGGTTTCTTGTAAGGAGGTGAACCCCAGTCATGCGCTCGGTCTGGAGTACTACCCCCAATCGAGTCTGCTGTCAGGACCTGAGCTCCGGTGCTGTCGTAACAGCACTGCTGTCCTGCTCCGTACTTGGGGCTGTGGATAAATTTCCAAAACAGTGTCAGTAAAATCTGTTAAAGCCAAAGGCATAAAACCAATTTAAACAAGAGTCCACAGTATTTGTTTTGTATATGTTTCTCATTTCCTTCTGAGCATTAAACCACCTTTGAAGCTTTTAACAGTTTAAATGAAGAGTTACACAGTTACACAGCATGTGCCTTTACTCCACTGGTTTTGGCTCTGGCACGGGTCCAACCACACTCTCATGTGTCTGCCAGATAGCGTCATCCTTGACTGGCCAGTGAAACCTATTGACCCCTAGCACACTTCGCTTTATCACTATCTTCAACAGCCTGGATAGGCCATCTGGGCTGTTAAACACATTTATGTTTAGTTAATCAAAGACTTAATATTTGCAAGATAACATTTCTATATCAACCTTGACTTTGTGTTTAAAGCACCACCAAAACTTTGGCGGCTGGGAAAATAACTATTTTGCTAAAGTTTAAGGTAGCAACCGAGATCCTCTTTGTTAGCTTTGACTTTGGAATAAGCTGAATTGTAAGGAAGGAAGCACAGCAGATTTCTTGATTTGACATCGTCACAGCCTCACATCTATGTGCTCACATCATCATAGGTGCAGGGATTTATATTTCATATTCACAATTTAGAAATGAATTAGATATTTGTAGTTCACTTTAGGTAAAAGTAAAATTAGATAAAAGCAGTTGGTTTACAGAGCTTCACTTAGAGAGAAGTAGAGAGGACACAGAGACACACATTCCAGGGTGCAGGGGTCATAAATTAGGAGGCCCTTTCTCTCTCAAACCTGTAGTGGAGCTGAAACAAAAGGCATGAACACCTCAAATGGAAAATCCCCAAAGAGCTCTGGTCAGTGGAGATGGCACTACATGGTACCGCGGCAATCACGCACACACGGACACTTGCAGGCGTGCACGCACATACACAACTATTGTACTTTGGGTTAGATTTATGATTGGGCTCGGCCCTATAAAACTTTGGTTCAGACAAAGAAACTCTGAGATCTGCTTGGAGGGGAACTGGACCCTGGAGCACATCTCCTTCCGGAAGCTTAGTTAAAGTAGAAATAAAGAGTTTAAAAAAGAAACCGCTGAGTTCCAG